>VDFB02003297.1:0-69240 GCA_007258455.2 Sequoia sempervirens | reverse complement strand
TAAGAGCAACAATAGAAGACTTCTGGAGGGACATTACTGGAAAAGGAGCTTAAAACAGGCATGATTCTGGATTTAAGTTTTAAACTTTAAAAGTTATTTTCCTTACTGTCTTATATTGCTGACTGTGTTAAACAGAAAATAATGAATTGTGGCAGTAATCAACTGTTATTAATAATCTTGAATGCATGATGAATAAAAGGATTTCTTCTTATGCATGGGAAAAAGATAGGAAATGACAATGTGGTTAAGGGAATTAGCTTAATACAGTTCATTATATTCATTTTTAGTTTTAAAAGATTAAAATGGAATTGGGAATTTGAATAAAAGGAATTCAATGGATTAAGAATGATTTAGTAGAAATGGGAATTTTGAAAAAGAAAGGATTCTATTTGGTTATATGCATTGATAGGGAATAATATGCATTGCACTTCAAGACTGTCTTTTGTATGATAGTTGATTGGTAATAATAAATGATTATGCAAATATTTGAAGTTCTAAACTTGTATGATCTCCGTATATGGAGAATACGTAGAGTATGTAATAATTTCTAGGAACGAAATGATGTTTAAAATAAAGTGTAATCCTAGCTTGTGTTATTAGGTTAACATTAGGAAGCTCTCTCCTAGGATAAAGAATTCCGGAAACAGGAGATAGGATAGCAAACACTTGCTTAAAAACTCATTTCTAGTAAACTGTTTGAGGTAGGTAGTCTGGGGTAAACTGAACCCACTGAAGGACATAACCTACGCGTAGAGTAAGGTAGCCCGAAGGCAAATCGGCCCTGAGTAGTGTAGTGATAGATGACTTATCAGTCGTTTACTGAATCAAACACTATGGCCATAGTAATGTAATGTACCTACATCCTCTTTGTTTAGGAAGATGATTACATTGTCAGTTCACAGTGATCCAAAACACATATACTAGGTTGGGATTGTAAGGCACAAGAATCTAGTAATGTAGGACACGACACTATGCTCAGTTGGTTAACGGAATCGGTCACTCAACCAATCTCTTCGACGAAGGGAGGGCCATTCATTGAAAAATGAATGTGCGGGGGACCGCATTATTAGTCCGTGGTTGGCGGAAAAGCACCCGAGTGATATTTCTCCTCCACAACCTGACAACCGAAGAACCAAGATTTGCAAGGAAGAACCTGGACCGTCTTACTTCTATTTGTGCAAAAGCTTTTAAAGCTGTGTATGTATTCTTATACTCTTATACTCTGTTATTCAATGAAAAGTTAAAGTTATTTAAATTGGAAAAGTTTGAAATCATATTTAGATGTTGTACTTTATTTCAAAAAGAAAAGAAAAATTTTGTTATGTTGTTGTTTACTCGTTTACTTTGGTTAAAAGTTGTAAAAGATAGAAAAAAATTTTACTATATGTCGGTCACATAATTTTTCATGTAGAGTTCATATATATGCATTTGAAAAGCCAAAAAGAAGTTGCATTTGCATCTAATTCATTGGTTAGACATTGTAGTGTTATTTGCAAGCATTTAGATTACATTTGATATCAATTCAAGCAAACAAAATCAGACTGAAACTACAGACCATCAAGCATAGAGGTTGTATAAGAAGTGTTTGTCAATATTCCTTGAAGGCAAATTCACATCAGAACTCGCAAGGAATATTACATATTGTCTTGGCAGACCAAGAACTTATAAATGTCGTATAAAAAATTTAGGGCTATTGTTTCCAATTGAACATGTGTAGATAGCATTAATTGATCCTCACGAATGCATTATTCCATCATTTACTCTTATTTGACTAGCACCATTGTAGGAAGGGGTAAAGGACAATGTTTGGAACCATTGTAGGAGGGGGGAAAGGACAATGTTTGGATCAAACTGTAAACTTGACATCATTTGTGAATCAGCACACCAGATCTTCAACATGGACCCTTTATACCTGCATTGACCCTTGTTTTATTGGCATTTCTTAAATGTGGTTATTTGACAATGTTGACCAAAGAGCTTTGCTATATTGAGTCTTCACTATGTTGACCAAAGATCTATGCTGCATAGATAGCATTAACTTACATACCAATTACATTGACTATTTTGTTTGTTGATTATGTTGCATTGAGTGCAATATTCTACTTTTCACCGAGTCATGATCAATATTGACCAATTACTATACTTGTGAAGTGATCATGGATTGAATTATAGTAAGTTACTATGTCAAAATTATGTTGTATTTATTTATTAGCAATTTGAGTATCACTGTTCTTATAATTTACCAGGTTTAGGTACCCGTACCCACACTCATACTTGAACCGATAACTTAGGCTATTTGTATGAGGCCATGGATAGGACCAAGGAGGTGATGAGGGGCAGGATGGAAAATCATAGGGATAGTTAAATGCCACTACGGGATATAACCAATAGGAAATGGGATCAACAGATACACTGCCCTCTCCATGTTGTTGGATAATATTTGAATCCAACGTTATTCTATAGCTCCTCATTCAAAGATAATGACTTTGAGGTCACACGAGACCTATTCATGTGCATAAAAAAAAATTGGTTCCCTACCCCTATTATGGCAAAGTTGCCAATGTACAAGCAAGCAAGGGGATTTTTTCATGTATGGTTGCCATGCAAAGCAAGCAAACCTTCAAACCAAGTACTCTATAAACTTCGAGAATCTCTCTATATCGAGGACATGTAAATTAAAGTTTCTTAGTTTTTAGTACATCTTACATGATATCAACTCAAAATAATTTGTCCTTTTAGCACGATGGAGAAATTATTTTGCCCAAGAAGCCAAAAATTTTAAATGAATGGTGAGACACATTTTAAGCCAGCCACGTAGTTCATTTATTTGCAAGAAACATTAATTCCAAGTAACACAACCATCACAACAATAAATGAATGACCTTGCGTTCATTCACCATAGCCTCAGCTTGAAGCTAAAGAAAACTCGAGCTTAGAGTTTTGAAATAGTTGCAATAATAATTATAATTGTAATCCTTACTTTCACTTTTGATTGCCAAGACTAATTTATATGGACAAAATCAAGTACCATTGAGGATGACCAGCCGATTGACCTTGATGAGAATGATCTAGATTCTGACTACATTGCAAATAAGGATGTCCTTGATGATGATTGTGCTCTCCCTTAAGGAGTGCAACTATGACAATGATCCAGTTGGACAACTTAGGAGAGGCTCTAACCCAAGAGCTTCATCATCAAGACCTACAACCCTCGAGTGTAGGTCTTCGTAGTAGCAAGAGTCATTGGTTACATCTGATTTTTTTGAAACTTGTACTTAGTTTCTAGGTTGACTTTGTACAAACTAAATTGAAATTGAAATTTTGAGAACCATTATAATCCAATTATTATTTATGCATTGTGCAATGCAATATAATTGGCAATATGAACATAAATGACAAAAATCTATCTTCCACTATTGATTGGATAATCTCTCATAATTATTTGCTCCCTATATCTCTATGTTAGTGAAATTCCTACAAATTACCCAAAAAAGTTTCTCCTTTTTTCTACATTTTTTTAAATATGATTTGTTCATGTTTAAATCCCAATATTTAAAAAAAAAAACACTTTTGGTTTGTCAATTTTTTCTCCAAAAGATTTTTTCTGCTATGTTCTTAAGTGCAAAGCCTCCACCAGGATTCATCTTGTTTGATGTGTTTTGTCATCCTTCATCCTTTTCTAATCTTTGCATGATCATAGAATTGAGTATAGACGCACTTAGGAGGTAAGCACGCACCTATACAAGGAAGAACCAAAGTCAACACAAAGAAGCATCTAACAAGGAGTAGCATGCACCTAAAGAAAGAAATCTAATTTTGGGTTCAAAATGCAAAATGGTAGCATTTAGGCACATGCCTGGAATTTGGAGCACACTTATACAAAGAAAATAAATCAAAGTCTTAAATTTCTAGCTTCAATACAGAGGCATGCATAAAAGAGTCAAGGCACACTTGGTAACAATTCAAAGTATACTCAATATACAAGCATGCACCTCAAGGAAAACACCCACCTTAGGACTAGGTATAAGATTCCAAAAAACTTCAGTTAATGCATAGGCGCACCACTAAACAATAGCACACACCACAGTGAATGCCAATAAATTCCAAAAAAAATGACTATGTACAAGCAAGCATCAAGGAACAAAGGCATACATGTAAAAATCAACTGAGTTTTAGATGTGTGGGAAATGTAGGCGTGCATCCAAGAAGGTAATTCATTTATTTGTTTACTAACAACATCCAACTCAATGTTCAGGCACACATGGGTGAATCTAGATGAAATTATACAAGGCATGGATGATTCAAAAGGGTGTGAATAAATGTAGAAATGTGCCTCAATTAGAGAAGCAAATTCACACTTTACAAGAAGGCCAATGCACAAGTCAGTGTGGGAAAATATGAACACATCTATCGTAAGGCAATTAGCACAAGTCATGATCACAATCCAATGTATAGCTATGCCCTTGGGCAAAAAGATGCTTCAAAGAAGAGAAATCAAGCATTCAATAATTTCTATTCACAAGTGCATATTGAGACTAAGGGAACACCTCATAAAGGGTAAAAAAGGATTGGTTTGCAAAACCCATCGTCAAGTAGGTGCTTAGAGGAAACCATGCACCTATGTAAAGAGAATATTTTTTCAAAATTTGTCATCAATTATCAAGTGCACATTTGATTTGGGGGCTGCACCTCATAAAGAAGGTGAGTCCATTTTGAAAATTCAAAATGCAATTGTCAAGTGTGCGGCTAGGATGAGGGGAGTACCTCAATAAAGTAAAAGTTTAAAACAAATTCCAACCCATTATCAAGTGCACTGTGGTGAGCCTTGCAGGCTCTCAGTTCAAAACCCTCTTTTCTTAAGTCTTTAAAAGTGTTTTTAGAGTTTTTTAGAGAAATCTTAGTAGACAGAAGAGAAGGGGCGCAGCATATTTTTGCTCATAAAAGACAAATTTAAACTTATTTCTTCAAATTGAAAGTACAGAATGTATTATCTAACACCAACAGATAGATTAAGAATGATAAACATACCAATCAGGCTCCAGATTATTTAAATAAAAAACTGGCCAGATCTACAGCTGAGAAAAGTGAAAACAAGCCTGAATGCACGCCATGACTCCAGGAAAGGTTTCTCCAGCTGAAAAACAGGTCACAATGCTCTGCAATAACTAGGCGCCCATGATAGAACCCAAAACCAACAAGAAAGGAAGGCGTTTTTCTCTTTCACTTCACACGCCTTTTCCAGAGAGGCACAAATTCCAATGCAAAATGTACGGCCAAGTCAGCTGCTGAAGAAACCCAAATGATAACTGAAGGAATGCTGAAGAGGTCGCCTCATGATGTAGAAACCCTCATTTATTTGCAAACAAATAAATCTCAATGTAAATAAACTCTGTATAAATCTGTAGAACCTCTGGCTGAAGCTCTCAACATGCACTGATTTGACTGATATTCCACAATCTCAAGAGTGCTCACACTGAAGAGGTAACGTTCTTCAATGGCAGTTGTTCAAACCCTGATCACAGGAGAATGCACAGGCAAAATGCTCAAGGCAAAGAGAAATGGTCAAATGATATGAGTTTCAATTGCCAAAATGCCCTTTTATGCAAAAGCACGCATTTCCATAAAGATACGCCCTTTTTAGGTTTTAAAATATTATAATATTTTAATATATTCCTTTTCAATAGTTTGAGCGCACTTTTATAATATTTAAAGTTATTAAAATATTATAATCCCCCTTTTGACATTTAAGTGATATAAAATATAAATAAAGTCAATGTGACTTTATTAAAAAGGCGTTTTAAGTTAATAAATTAACTTAATCACTTAAAATTCCGTAATATGCTCAAAACTCAGGAATATCTCGTGCCGTCAGAAGCGATGAACTCCTGGAATGCCAACGCTCACTGTGATCTAAACACTGTCCACTGAAAACAAGAACAATCCAACTCTCCAGAAAGTACCACTGACCCTCTAACCCAACCTGTTAGCCTACGAGAGTCCAATAAAAAGCTAACCATCGCAAAACAAGATCATGCTGAAACAGGGGACATTACATGCACACCTAAGGGCAAGAGTGCACCTCAATAAAGGAAAAGTCAAATATTCAAAAAATCACAATGTACAAGTGTGCTCTCGTAATGTCTCACCCCAAATGAAAGTTTTGACTTGCAATTTTGCTCGATTAAATTTCAATTTGACAGATGGAACATTTTGTCAAACACTTTGCAGGCTGTCTGAACTGAATTGTTTCGGAGGATATGTGATTTGCAATAGCGTAAATTAAATGCACAATTACAGCTCTAAGGACACACATTCATTCCATACTTCATATAAATATTGCAACCATCAACAAATATTATTTTTGGTTTCTATTACAACATAAGCAAATGGTATTGCTTTATCACGTACTGTAAAAGCAACATGCATTCCAATCATTGACAGTCTAAATCAGACTCAAATGCTGACCTGAGAATTCCATGCACAACAACACTTTCTTCAAATAAGTGTCACCCTTTTGGAGAACCACAACCTGTTGTAGGTTGTCACGCCCAGGGAAGGCAAGCAAATGGAAATATGCAACAGTTCGACCTTCAGAAACCTCACCTAGCAAATAACACAGGTCTGTAGCAACAATTAGACGTGGCTATATGAGCAGATCTGCACATTACATACCCTCACAGCATCCTACTGTGATACCACGATCTTCCATGCACTGTATTCGTGACTGCAAAAATGATGGTGCTACGGTTAGAGATTCATACACCCTTCCTTGGCAGCCCACAACCTGTTGAACATTTTGTCATTGATGTCAAAGGATTTGCATTAGCATACTGTTGTCATGTTTTGTGTTGCATGCCTCTTGAATGATAAGTGTTGCAGTATTTTAGTTCAATGTATTTCTCAGTGAATTAACTTTGCAAATGCAAATGAAATGTTGTCGAAGTGGCCGATCATTTGAGTCAGCATTTTTGGTTCCTTGTGCTTAGTCAGCCTTGACTTTTCAAGGTCGAGTCACCAGCTGAGGCAGATTCCTTATGATGGGTGACGGCTTGTTTATTACACCATATTCTAAACCGGACAAGAGAGTAAATTTGTAACACCTCTAACATATTGTTTCTGGGCAACAGATTGTTTATTCCCTGTAGCAAACGGCTTGTGGATTCTATTCTTCATAAAGTCATGAAGAGTGATAACGATTGCAAGTATTCATCTATTCTTATTCATGTGGGAGACGTGTTATTTAATGACATCGCTCTAGCACGGGTATGTGAGATGGTTGAAATACTTACTTGGGCATAAAAATGAGGAGCTCTCTATTTTTTGGGTGTGTGTGTGTGGCTGATGGCCCGAGTGGCTTTTTATTTCTGAGATGTTTTTTTTGTTGTAGAGTGGCTGAGGTCATGTAATTCGCATGGGCGTGTATGGTCAGATTACATGTACGTTTGTGGTCAATTAAAATGTAATTGCTATTTTTTTCTATGTGGAGTTGGATAATGTGAAAGTTGCTCAATAACCATTCGTGAGCAGTTTAGGGGGTATTGGCAGAGTTGTGGAGGTTCCTGAGTAAACCATGACTACAAAATAAATGTTTTTGTGCCTTGTGGAGGAGTCGTGGGTGATTTAAATCCCATGTATTCATTAGAGTCCAAAGTAGTCTTATAAAGGCTTACTAAATCATGTCCCTGCCATTTTTTTAAAAAGGTAATCGTGTGGCAAGGTGAAGGAGTCAACAACAGTAAAGAGGGTTGGAATAGAATTAGAAAGCATACCAAATCCTATGCAGCCACTTACTGCCACATTAGAATTAAGGAACCAATGGTTAAGGGAGCTAAATAACACAGAGAAATCAATAATGTCTTCAATGTTATCATGTGTGTGTAGATTATGATGTCGAGTGTTGGATGACATTATAGGATGGAGTGAACTCAGTCAAAAATAGACAGGCTCCATTTTGGACGTGCTTATGCACTGTTGTTTCTGTTATGAGCTCTGATGTGGGGCTTGGTGCCTAGATATTGCAAAAAGGAGGGTCGACTTTGTGTATAGATGTTGGACGTTCATGATTTGAAGAGTGGTTTTGGGGGAGTTGCGCAGTTCTAATAATTGTGCTAGAGCCTTATGTTTTTCTTTCAGGGATTGAACTGTTGATAGATTGTGATACTGCTCAGACTGAAGTAACGTTTTGATTGCAGTTGTACTCATTTTGAAGAGAATATGCATAAGGAAAGTTCTATTTTGTATTATGAATTCAGAGTTGCGATGTTGTGAAAATTTTCAGTCAGTTGGTGCTCACATTGGAGTTGGTGCTTCAGCAGCCTGAAGTTGGTGCTTCAAGGAAGTTGGTGCTTCCAGTGAGTTGGTGCTCACTTTTGTAATCTGGGTTGGTGCCCTTTGAAGTTAATGAAAGCAACTGTTTTGTCATGGTTTTTTACCCGGAAGGGTTTTCCACGTGATATCGGTGTTCATCTTGTCTTATGTTTGCTCTAACTGTTTTGATTGTTGATTCATATGGTTTCAAGTTTTAAAGTTTTAAAATACTGATTCACCCCCCGACCTTAGTATTTTTTGTGTGCTCTTCACAACCTTCAGTCTTGCAGCCAATGATAGTGGTGACTATGGCAGATGTTTTAAATGTGCACCATAACAGCTCCATGCCCTCACTGAAGTCTGAATGCCATGCCTAAACTAAAAGTGAAGTCACAACGTTTACACAGGGGAATGGAAATGCCATGACCTATTTTGAACCTCAAGATTTTGGCATCCAAAATCAGATTTGCAATTACCTTAGATTAGAATGATAATCTCAAATCCTCCCCAAACGAATTGATGAAACATCTCAAATCTGCAAATAATGCCACATCCAACCTTGAATTCCTCTGAGTATGGTGTCCAAGTATATGCAACAGTTAAATCTTCAAACCCTTGCCTAGCAATGTCATGTCCCCTTCTCAGTGACATCTCTCAGAGGACAGGATTGGCCTATCACACTACCCTCGTAGGCCGATAGACTGGATAGAGGGTCACTTCGGAGCTTGGCTCAGCTTCAGTCAGTGGAGTTTGATCAGTCGTCTTTCGTTCTGGCTCGATCGGAGACGTTTTGCAGAATTGCTATTTTAGCGTATTCTGGCGTGCAAGCAGGGGACCAACGCTATTTTAGCAAAGTATGGCCGGGCGCATCAGAATCACTGCAGTTCTCGCCGACGACGGATCAGTCAACGGGTTAGAAACGAGGAAGATATTAATATTTGATCGTATTGATTAAATATTAATTAATTAACGTTTATAATATAAAGTTATAATTTTTAATTATAACTTAAGTGATTGCCTTGAGGGGTGCGCCATCATTAAAAAGGGGGCCAGTTTGACATTTGATTTAATTTAAAATATTCAGCTGAGGACTATTGAAATATTAAAATATTAAAACATGAATATTTTAATGAAACCCTATTATGGTGGAAATCGCACTTTTGAGAAAGATAAAGGGTTTTGCATTGGTAATTGTGCATTATGAGATTATTGAGAATTGAAATTGATCAACTTTGATCTGAGCCTGAGACTTTAGGGTTTCGCGTTCGAATTCCTTGGGGAACGAGCCATCTCCATCGGAAAGCAATTCAGAGGGTGTGGAATACCACTTGATTTATTGCTACAGAGGTTTTCTCATTCAGAGTAAACTACAGAGCTTCAGAGAAATCAATATCGCCAGAGGATTCTTCAGTATTGGTATCCAGAGGTCATCTCTTAGCTTGGGCGCACTATATTCAGAGGTTTAGAGATTGATTTTGGTGAAGGCCGTACAAAATTAATTACAGATCTGACAGGCCGTACTTCTGTCAGGCCGTACCTCTCTCAAGCACGTGTTCATCAATCTTGAGAGAAACGCCTCTCATACTTGCTTCTCAGTTGCATCAACAGTGGCGCCTACTTTGCTGGAGTCTTTTGCAGTCATCAGATATCAGGAGAAGAGGGTTATTAATTTCTGCCGTACCATTCTGTACCTTCAGCCGTACCAGCAAATAACAGGTTCTTTTTACAATAAAAATCATTATTCTATCTTAGCATGTTATCAGATCATTGTTATATGGAGATCATTTGATTAATAAAGGAAACGCCTTCATTTCTTATTGTATTTCTCAAGCAAATTGAAGATCTAGAATTTTTTATTGAATTTATTTCAATTTTCTGTAAAAGCCGTACTGTTCATTAAATGCATTGAAAATCCAAAAATTGCAAAAAAATCACAAAAACCCAAAAAACGTCCGAAAAACTCAAAACCACAGTCAGATTCAGTGTCAGGGGGAAACTAGGGTTTCTACAGTGGTATCAGAGCTAAATCCTGCCATCCTAGGGTTTGGCCATCACATGCAGCCAGAGGAACTTGATACATACAGGTATTATACACGCAGACGTGCCTTGATTGAAAGGCAACGCAGTTTGAGCAGGCAGCCGGAAATCATGGCTGACAGGAATGATAGGGCTGAGAGAACTGATATCCCGAGGACAGAGATCCCACAGAATAACAGGGATCAGGATGATGCTGAGGTCTTACTCGCACTCAGAGATATACGTACAGGTCAGCGACAGTCGACAGAGGGATAGAGCACATTATTGAGCTCGAGGAGGGTGCAAAACCCGTCATGATAACTCCTTACAGGCATCCGAAAAGATTGAAGGATGAGATTGAGAAGACTATAAAGGAGTTATTGGCTATGGGTCACATTAGACCGAGCAAATCCCCGTTCGCCTCTTCTGTTGTTTTGGTGAAGAAGAAGGATGGAACGTTACGCATGTGTATTGATTACAGGGTCCTGAATAAGAGGACAATCAAAAACAGATACCCGATACCGAGGATAGATGAGTTGATTGATGAGCTTCATGGGGCATGCTATTTTACGAAGATTGATTTACGGTCGGGTTATCATCAGATTAGAGTCCGTGAGCAGGACATAGAGAAGACAGCCTTCAGATGTCATTGTGGGCACTTCGAGTTCAGAGGTGATGCCATTTGGGCTCACTAACGCTACCCACCTTTTCAGCCTACTATGAAATCGTATAGTGGTCCCATTTAGGGAGGTTTGTGTTGGTTTTCTTCGATGACATTCTAATATACAGTCGGACTTGGCAGGAGCACCTGGCTCATTTGGAGACTGTATTGAGCATCTTGGAGAGGGAGTCCTTGTACGCCAAGGAATCCAAGTGTGACTTGGGGATGACCGAATTGCTATACCTTGGTCATATTATCAGTGCGGATGGAGTGCGTATGGATCCTGAGAAGATCCGCGCCATTGTTGATTGGCCCACACCGGCGAACCTGACACAGTTGAGAGGGTTTCTCGGTTTGTGTGGATTCATCAGCAGATTCGCGGAACGGTTATTCACGCCATGCAGCCCGGCGACAGACGATGAAGAAGGGCGGTTTGGACTTCTCGAGTACGTGGAGTGTTTTATGAAGTTCAAGGAGTTGATGACCACTTGCCCTGTTTTGGCACTACCCGACTTTACGAAGCCGTTTGAGCTTCAATGTGATGCATCAGGTGAGGGCATTGGTGCGGTACTTATGCAGGACAAGCACCCTATAGTTTATGAGAGCCGCAAGCTCAGAGGACCCGAGCGTTTGTACAGTATATATGATAAGGAGATGCTCGCGATTATGCATGCTTTGGCAAAATTTAGACAATACCTAGTTGGCAGCAAATTTTGCATCAAGACTGATCATAACAGTCTACGACACTTCTTGGGGCAGCGAGATCTCAACGACAGACAGCAGAAGTGGGTCAGCAAGCTGCAGGCTTATGACTTTGATATTTCATATATCAAGGGTACTCAGAACGTAGTGGCAGATGCACTTTCACGAAGACCGTACTTGGGCACTATGGTTCAGATTTCTGAGGATTGGAGGCATATGATAGTGGCAGAGTATGCCAAGGACAGTTGGGCCTCCAGCATTGTTGAGGGATCAGCGGTTGACACCAGGTACACACTTGTAAATGACTTGATCATTTACAAGCACAGGATATTTCTGATTCCCGGTTCAGAGGTGAAGAACATGGTTATGCGAGCCTTTCATGACATCCCTACAGCAGGACATCCCGGATACTTCAAGACTTACAGGCAGATACGGGAGAGGTTCACATGGAAAGGACTCAAGAGAGATGTTCTTTAGTATGTGCGTGAGTGCCCTGCTTGTCGTACAGTAACAAGCAGAATACTCACCCTAAGAGGCTTACTGTGCACTTCTCCGCTGACCTCACAGAGTGGAATGCTCGGCCGATGGATTTCATCACTTCGCTTCCTAAAGCCCAAGGGCGTGGATTTATATATATCGGTTGTGGATCTACTTACAAAGTATGCCCACTTCTCCGGACAATTAATGCACTTGGCTACGCAAATACACGTGGCGAGGCGTTCTTCGAGATATTCGTGATTACATGGGTTGCCTCGAGCATCGCGGAGGATGAGGATAGCCGGTTCCCGAAAAATTTCCGCAGAGGTCTTCGTGCTTTGTGGGACCGAAGCACCGAGCACCGCTATCATCCACGTATTGTATGGGCGCATTTAGATAGTGAATAAGTGGGTGGAGGGATATCTCAGGAACTACATAGCAGGGCAGCACAAGGCGTGGGTCAAATGGATACACTTGTGTGAGTATTGCTACAACTCGACATTCCATATGACCATACAGATGTCACCCTTCATGGCGTTATACGGGTATGAGGCGCCGAGTTTCCTTGATTTGCTACTGAGCGATAGCAGAGTGCCTAGTGCAAGAGGATGGTTGCAGGAGAGTCAGGACACTATGAGGGCTCTCAAGGAGAATATTGCCAAGGCACAAAATCAGCGTAAGCAAAGATGCGTGACGTAAGAGGATCTGGAGAGGCATTTCGAGGTTGGTGACATGGTTTACCCCATGTCAAGAGTCTCTATCACAAATCTATATAATTCTTAGAAGAGTAATGAGAAGCTCAAGCCACGCTATTACGGCCCTTTCGTGATCCCCGAGGAGAGTTGGCGAGGTGGCTTTACGAGCTTGAGCTTCCGTCGTAGGAGAGCGTGGTACACAACGATTATGTGTCACTCTCACATGCTATCATCGTGGTGGTACCATCTCGCAGCCTTACTCCCTTACGATGATGAGGGAAAGTTGATCTTAGTACCCGAGTCCATCTTGGAGTATAGGGAGAGACAGTTGCATAGGAGGACTATTAGGGAATATCTGGTGAAATGGAGAGATTTTCCTGTTGAGGATGCCACATGGGAGAGCGAGAGACTTCAGAAGATTCGGCATGGAGATTGCTGAGGACAAGCAATTTCGAGGCTGGATCATTATGTCCCTCTCAAAGGATATCTCGTGAGGATGTGATTGGCCTATCACACGCACTGTGAGGGGCCGATAGGATCGATAGAGGGTCACTTCGAGCTTGGCTCACCAACAAGGAGTTTGATCGGCCAGTTTCTTCGTCTGCCTGACGAGACGCTTTGCGCACTTCGCTATTTCTAGCGCTCTGGCAAAGCAAGCAGGGACCACCGCTATTTTTAGCGAAGATGGCCGCGATGCGCATCAGAATCACTTCGCAGTTCGGGCTGATCGACGGGATCACTTCATCGGGTTAGAAACGAGGAAGATATTAATATTTGATCGTATTGATTAAATATTAATTAATTAACGTTTATAATATAAAGTTATAATTTTTAATTATAACTTAAGTGATTGCCTTGAGGGGTGCGCCATCATTAAAAAGGGGGCCAGTTTGACATTTGATTTAATTTAAAATATTCAGCTGAGGACTATTGAAATATTAAAATATTAAAACATGAATATTTTAATGAAACCCTATTATGGTGGAAATCGCACTTTTGAGAAAGATAAAGGGTTTTGCATTGGTAATTGTGCATTATGAGATTATTGAGAATTGAAACTGATCAACTTTGATCTGAGCCTGAGACTTTAGGGTTTCGCGTTCGAATTCCTTGGGGAACGAGCCATCTCCATCGGAAAGCAATTCAGAGGGTGTGGAATACCACTTGATTTATTGCTACAGAGGTTTTCTCATTCAGAGTAAACTACAGAGCTTCAGAGAAATCAATATCGCCAGAGGATTCTTCAGTATTGGTATCCAGAGGTCATCTCTTAGCTTGGGCGCACTATATTCAGAGGTTTAGAGATTGATTTTGGTGAAGGCCGTACAAGAATTAATTACAGATCTGACAGGCCGTACTTCTGTCAGGCCGTACCTCTCTCAAGCACGTGTTCATCAATCTTGAGAGAAACGCCTCTCATACTTGCTTCTCAGTTGCATCAACAGTGGCGCCTACTTTGCTGGAGTCTTTTGCAGTCATCAGATATCAGGAGAAGAGGGTTATTAATTTCTGCCGTACCATTCTGTACCTTCAGCCGTACCAGCAAATAACAGGTTCTTTTTACAATAAAAATCATTATTCTATCTTAGCATGTTATCAGATCATTGTTATATGGAGATCATTTGATTAATAAAGGAAACGCCTTCATTTCTTATTGTATTTCTCAAGCAAATTGAAGATCTAGAATTTTTTATTGAATTTATTTCAATTTTCTGTAAAAGCCGTACTGTTCATTAAATGCATTGAAAATCCAAAAATTGCAAAAAAATCACAAAAACCCAAAAAACGTCCGAAAAACTCAAAACCACAGTCAGATTCAGTGTCAGGGGGAAACTAGGGTTTCTACAAGCAACCCCACGCCTGCAAACAATTTGTATATTTCTTTTGAAAAACCCTTTGTAAATTCCTTACTTTGTCAATGATGAATACATCTCAAATTTCCTGGTTAATCCTTCAAACCCTTATTTTGAATCATTTCCTATAATTGTGAAGCACAAGCACAACCCCTGAAATGAAGTTGTTTGCGAGCAAGCTTGGGAGGTCTCTCACTCCTATACCATGTTGTCCCTCACTAGGGTTTTTGTCCTTAGTGAAGCTGGGTATTTCCAAACTCTCCAATCCTCCTACAAACCCTTAGCAAAATTCTTCTTCGACATGAATGTGCAAAGTGAGCTCTCAATGCCCTTTTATATTTTTCCCAAACCCCATGCCCAAATTCACATTTGAAATATATTTCATTTAATTTAATTTTCCGCCTTCCATTCTTTCAATTTTGGCACACAACTTTATAATATAACATCCTTTTAAAAGTCTCTTATATCTCCCTTTTTAAATTGGCACTTAGCTTATATTATAAAGTATACTTTAAAAATCACTTATATCCCCTTTTAATATAAAGTCCTTTTAATTTACTAATAATGCATAAAGTTAAATTATTAAATTTAACTTTATTATTTAACATTATTAATACTCAACACATTGGACCATACTCAAGTCAAGATAGAACCAGAATATAAATATGTCAATCATTGCCCAAACTAGAAATGTTGCCTATTGACCATACCAAAGACCCCAGTTACTTACTATAAATAGTAAGTATGGTCCAACTGCCTGAATAAGCTTCGGAAAGCACACAATGAAAACCCCTGGCAATACTAAGTTGGGAAAACACTGTCTGAGCCCCCAAAGGTTGACTAAAGGAGTCTGCAAACACCCTCAAAGTGCCCCCTAACTGCCATGTTAGTCCACGAGGACCAAGTGATGGACTAACCTCTGCAAAAGATAACTGGCCTAGGAAAAGAGGACATTACAACTCTAGGTTGCAAGCACACACCTCACCAAACGGATTTTTCAAACTTAAAAAATTGTGGATGTATAAACAAAAAACTATGCCTATCAAATGGATTCAAAACATGAAAGTAAATTTTTCAAAGCGTTAGCCATGATCAAAGGAAAAGTTACAAAATTATCAATTTCATCTAGAGCTACCTATCCAAAAGTGTAACTTGAATTATTTTTAGCCATCATTCTTTAACAAAATAGCATATTTTGGGATTCGTTATGTTTAGCCCAAGCTATTATAGCTCGTGTCATTCAAAGTGATTTGTTTTTTTAGCACAATGAACACATGTTATTTTTATCGTGGAGTCAACAATTTTTAGATCATCTTACATCTCTACATTAAGTTATAATTTGTAATAAATTCAATCTACAACTTAACTAGAGGTTCTTGGGTTTAAGTTTAGTAATAATTAAGTTAATAGTTCAGGTTCAATCAAAAAACAATTTGGGGTTGGGTTCATTTTCAGTTTATCCATACAAAAACATATAAAAATGAGAAATATATCTATATATTTGCAGCAATAATTAAGTTCAAAATACAACACACATAGCATCCTATATTATACAATAAACAAACCCACCATATAATAGTCAAATATTAGTCAAACTCGAATGTGATGATATATATTAAAGTTAAAAAATAATAATGTCAAGTGTCAACAATCAGCCATCATTGATCAAAAATCATATGGGTCTTCAAAAATATCATTATCACCATCCATATTAGATGTAGTACTAATAAATTAGAAGAAACACAAATAGTGCCACTGGCACTAGCACTCTCATGCTCACCAGTTGGCTCATCGTCAACATCAAGTGGAGCAAAGTGGGAAGTGAAAGCATCCAAGTCAATATGCTTTGGCTCGATATCCCACTTCCTTGTGTCCCCTTCCTTGTAGCCACTTTGTTTGTGTGTAAGGAGCCGCAAGTTTTAATGCACATGTACCAAATCTCCACATTTTTTAAATGTAGTTAATTGTGCTTTACTAAGTGGATGAAGGAGTATGTGCTCCAATTCTCTCAGATGCAAATGAACTAGCAACCTATTAAGTCAAAATTAGAGAGATAAGAGTAACAAAATTAAAAAATTAAAATATAAATAAAACTTAGAAGATATAAAAAAAAAATTATAAAACTTACTTGCTATAAAATTTCGATTGCAAGAGGTTGTAGGTGTGTGAATGATTAGCCATGGAAGTACCCACCAACTATGAGCATCAACACTAGTCCCAAAGACCTTATACTTGTCCCAAAGAGTATCAATACTAAAGTCACTGGAGCATGCAAAAATCCATGAACTCTACCCTCACTACATCCCATATGTCACAACCAATGAAGAGTCTATGAAGTGTTGCCTTGTACCCTTGACTGACTTCAACATCTTTATATAGGGCAACTCTTGTTGTCACAAAAAGGAGCTTATGTAATGTCACCTTCTAGCTAGACATCCGTAATCAATGGATTAGCCTATCATGTTGACCCTCATAGGCTAATGGTTCTAGATAGAGGGTCCCTTGAGACAGTCACTTGGTCGTCAAATTGTAGTGTTGATCCCCAAAGTTCAGTGGCAAAGTGAATTAAGGCGTTTGGCATGATGCATGTGATTAAATTATGTTATTATCTTTTATTTCACCCTTTTTGGCCTAGAGACCATGTGTCTTTTAAATGAGGGGGTCACTTTATTTTTATTTGGCACTATACATTTATAAAGTGAAAATGTTATAACTTAAAGTGAATAGTGTTCACTTTAATGAATAGTGATTTCAATGTAAAAACATATATTCTCATGAGGAGAAGTTCGACCTGTTGATGTGATTTTTGTGATCAACACCTAACAGCAGAATAAAGTGTCCAACAGCTACTCTATTCTCTCTTGATCAAAGTATTTTGTTTGCTAAGATTGCTAGAGAGATCATACGTTCAACTCCAAGGTTCCTTCAATGCAGTAGAGTACACTCAATTGGTTCGTTGTGATATGTCGTTTTCACGAGGGGACTTACACAATTGTTCACAAGTTTACGATGCAGCAGACAGCAGGCTAATGATGAAGAGGATTTTCACGTGATGCGAATGATTTGGCAATGAGGTATGTGTTTCCTATACTAACCAGAAATGTGCGAAATTTAAATGAGTGCAGGGTTTAGAAGGTCTAAGTTCTATCCTAAAGTGGGACGTAGGATTAACTTCAGCAGGCTTCAACCAAACTTTGCTTTGCCTCGCGTTGGACAGCCTCTACAAAGTCGGTGCAATCTTCAAGGGGATAGCAAGGAATGTTCAAATCACAATTCAGCATAAGGACACCATCACGACGACGCATGCCAAAACGTGAATCATAACCGAAGTTAAGCTTAAAAAGTATTCCAATCGACCACACAAGGCAAACTTACCATCAGCAAGCTTGCTAGTGGTATGGATTAAACGAAGCTGCTTTGATCAAACACCACAATCCACAACTAACCACATGCATGAAAATGAAAATTACTCTACTTTAAGTCCTACTTGAAGTAGAAGGACGAAGAAACCTTGCTAGCTATCCACAACAAAAGATGAAACCATCATCAATGATAACTCTTTATATTGAGAAAGTGTTCACAACAATTTCTTACAAAGCTTTCAAAGGAAAACTTTCCTTCTTCTCCAAACTATGCTAACAAACTATGCTAAGCTATCTCAACTATACTATCAATCTCTCTGCTCTATTCTCTAATCTAATCTCTAATAATGTACAAATGAGGGGGAGTCCCCTTTATATAGCTGACCACTCTCAATGGATAGTCCAGATGGAATTACAATGGACGACTCAGATTGAGCCACATCAGCCCTGGACTAGATTCTGCCCTAGTAACTGCCAGAAAGTGGAGTGGTGCAATTAATGAGCACAAAATGACAGATTCCTCCTTTGACCACCATGGGCAATTAATGCCCACTACCCTTCTAGAAGATTCTTGTCCAAGATCTTATTCCCATTGTTCCTCTCTCTGACCGCGAAAGCAACAAACTAGGCCAGCATTGCATCAACCTCTTGCTCAGAAATGGCTGGAGTAAGATTAAGCTGATACTCGAGGATGGCAATTGTTTGCTCCTGCCGAATACAAGATTTTCTCCAAGCCTCGATGGATTCTTGGGTGCTTTGATTAATGGCAGAGAACGTGGAATTCTCAAAGTCAACTTGAGCAAATACTCTCATTTCGGAGAAGAATGGGTGCAATCTTCCCTTCAAACCATCCACTATCACCTCCTCGGGAGTTAGCCGTTTTGCGAACAATGCCTCAAGCGTGTTGAAGATGCCCTCCTGAATGTTTCCCATGGCCTTCCTGATCTTGACTGACTATGTCCTTGCCATGTCAAAGAAACTTCGGCCGATGAATGCTGCCAAATACCAGCCTGGAAAATCATATCTATCTCCAACCTGAATTACCCCTCCTTCAATCAAAGTCCGCACTAGCATATGCATCAGAGCAGCTAGGCGTGGAATAGTCTTGTCTTGAAAAATGTGAGTATCACGCCATGCCTGTTCAATGTTCTCCATACGGGAGAAGATGCTGGAAGCATGTTGGAAAGAGGAAACAAGATCCTCAATGAATCTCTCAGCCTCAACACGGACACTGCCAATCCACTTGTCTCCTTCCTGAATTGCCCTCTTCATTTCCTCGAGCCCGCTAATTGACTCTCGTGGAAGCTTGGTTGGAAGATCCACCGCTGGATTTTCTTGAGCACATGGGCATGCCAGATGTTGTACATAACCAATTAACGCCTTATGCTCCCTTTTCAGCCTCTTGTATTTTTCTCCCTTTCGAAGCAATCTATCCTTCAATGCCTAGAAGGAGTTTTCAGCTTCCTCAATCACTTGTGCTTCAGTAGGGCGCCCCAATTCAACTGTAGTAATCGTGTAATTCTCAGGCATTGCTTCGTCTCGATCACATTCTTCCCTTGGGACCACAACATGAAGAGTGCGGGAACTGAACTCATCTGTCTCAATCCTGGAGTATTTCCTGGCTCTTTTCCTCTTAGGTGACCAGCTTATTCTATTAAGGAGCTCTTCCATCTCTATTGTTGGGTCGGTGTCATCCTCCTGATCTCTTCTTATAGCACTTGTGAGCCAATTTGGAACATCCTGCTGAGTGTTGCAGACAACAAGTGGCTGCTCCTTCGTTGCTTCTACTTCATGAACCTCCTCTTCAGCAACATTTGGTTGAGGCTCATCCATCTCCATGTGCTACCTATCCTCCTCAACACCCCGAACTTCAGGCTCTGTAGTGTTTTCATCTTCAAAGGCTGCCTCAATCGCACGATCCACGCGAGTGTCTGTTTCCGTTTCTTCATCTTCATCCGGTTGACAAGCACTCCTAGGAGCATTAACTCTGGCTATCAGGCTCCCTAGGCAATCGCTGATTGACTTCCTCCATTTATTGCTCTTCATTCACTCTAACCCTCTGACTTGCAAATATTGAAACTTCTTGTACACTAGAAGAGTGAGTCAACAGCTATGTAGGCAAAGCTTTCTCCGTCCTTTGAGGCTCTGACTGAACTGATTCCTCCTCCTGTGGCTCTATAGCTTGGGAGGCCTGTTTTCTCTTCCTTGTTGATGTCGGTGGCCTTTGATTGCCCATGAGGTTGTATGTGAGGGCAATTGATTTGTTTTTAAGCCTATGAACATGTCTATCCACCCAGCTCCTTGTGAATGTTAAGACCGGCATAGACAATGTGTCCAAGTCTATGATCTTCGGTTCCGCCCAATCAGGTGGTGGGACTGGTGTGCCTCTCACTGATTCATAATCAGGTTGTGTAACATTGACATCCTCATCCACTTGATCTGGAACTTGGACAACCTCGCATTCCCTAATCAATTTCAGAGGTAATCTAGAGAACATCCTCCTTCTAATCTCAACTTCAACTTCAGCATTTGCCCAAAAATCTTCAACATCGGCCTTGTGCCGATATTCTTCACCCTGCACTACTCCGATTCTTCCGTGAGGATCAAAGTCCTGCAGGCTGGTGTGGAGAGTGAGGTGATAGAATTGTAATTCCTCCTCCGCTTCTTTGGTTGCTTGCAAAGATGAGCACTCCTCAAGTGAATTTCCCATAACAATAGGGAAGTGCAATCCTCCTTTCTTCTTTTTCCTTATGATTTTGTCGTAGGACATGAGTTGGCTAGACACTTCAAGCATTACCATCTTGTCCATGGGGTACCTTGGCAATCTGAAGGCATATGAATGGAACCCTGGCAACCTTATGGAAGTGAACTTCGGGAACTGGATAAACCAATACCCGTACTCTTCAATCAACTTTTGTGCATCTATGTATATTCTTTGTTGTGTTCTTCGTTGAAGAGTCCTCGTGATGTTCATAGTGAAAGCATTGTTCACTCTCTTGAAGCTGGAGGTATTCGTCAGATGCAGCTGCCTGCAAGCTTCATGGATTTTAAATGGACCGAGACCACATCCAATTGGCTCCTGGTATGTCAATCCTTTATACTTCGTCATCCGAGCCAGCATATAGATGACATACGAGCTCATATAAAATGTCCTTGTTCTCCTCAAACTTCTGAATTGCTCATCTATATTGCCGTTGATCAATCTTGCCCAATCTACATACTCTTTTCCTTCCAACACTACGCTGATGTAGAAGAACATCCAAGGCTCAAAAGCATAAACCTGTGGGCTCCCATTCACCCGGTTGAGCATCATGATTAAATCACAGTACTCATGTTTCAGCTCCTCTGAGATAATTTGCTTTGGCAACTTGGGACCAAGAGATTTTGGCTTCCTCATCCATGATGTATTAATTCTCTTTGCACACCTATTGAAAGATGAGGCGTACATTTTATCAGCCCTTTCTTTTGACTTGTACAACATTCTCTCCATAACTGGAATCCCAAACGCCTCTCCAATAGCCTCGAGTGTGAAGTTAGCCAACAACTTGTCGTTTGAAGAGACAATCGTTCGGTGGTCTGGCCTATAATAATTTGCACACTCCATTATCAACTCAGGACATCAAATTGCTGGTGGAAAACCAGCAGCTGCATACAGTCCATTTCTCATGATGTTGTGCGATGTTGCTAATGGAGGATGACCAGCCTGCCCGTATATTCTCCTTTTGAATGCCTCGAGGTTGAACGAACCAAGGTTGGTATAAGTCAAACTTCCCAGCTTTGACACGAACTTCGATTCAAGAAGGAATGGCTTCTTTAGCTGCTTGATGATTGCCTGCCTAGAGGCATTCTCTTTGCCCGCTTCTGCATTTCCAGCTCTGCCTACAACTTTGCTTGTTCCGACAACATCTCCCCTTCGAACTTCAGCCATCTGTAAAATAAAATTCAAGCATTACAATTCCAACTAAACTAAAAAAAATAAAATTACCACGAGATGGCTGGACATATGGAGTTAGCTTTTGAAAATGAAAGTTCTTCAGCACTATACTACCAACTCCAAACCTCAAGAATTCGAACTCTGAAATTCAAACTTCAAATTCCAACATTTAGAACCTTCAGCAATATTACTCCAGCACTTAGAAAAATATTTCACTCAGCTCAAAACTTTCTCCCTTACTCGGCACTCACTTTCAGCTTCAGCACTCTCACAATTTCAACCCTACAACTTGTGAGGAAAAATGAAGAGCTTCAGAGTTTATATAATTAAAAGATGGCGCCCAGTTTAGCAGTTGCTTTTAATTCACTCCCCCACTACTTAGCCATTTTCTAATTCAGGAGGGAAAATTGGCAAGTTGTCACAAAGATGCCCAATCGTCATAGGAACTTGCTACTGCTGGAGATTTCTTCCTTAAAATTTTGAAATTTCCCACCTTGACTACATGCAAAATTCAGTTGACTCCAACGTTGATGGGAAATTTATTAAAATTATCTCCAACACTTAAAATATTTCTTTTCCTGACAAGGGCGTACTTCAGCTTGAATATGCCAAGAGATTAAATGCCTATAAAAAAATTTATTCATCTTCAGACTTAGGCATATCCCAATTTATTTCACTGCCTTAGAAAATTTATTCACTAGAAAATCTCCATCAACGAGGCGCCCACTCAAAATCTTCGTTTTAAAATCTCCAATGATGTGCAGAAAACTTCAAAATTATTTCCTTGTTGAAAACATATAATACCCAGAAGAAAATTCCCCTCAAAAAATGTGAAATTCATGTATATAAGGCGAAGGGATACATTTAATTTTTCAACCTTGGAAATTTTCTTTTTATCAATGTTTATTTCCAACGCCTAAAAAGAATTCATCATCAAACTACTCATCCACCTAGGCGTATTCATCACCTTGGGGTTCCATTTTCAACCTCATAAAAGATTTCCCTTAGCTTCTAGCCTCCGGGCGCATATAGAGGGTCATACTTCCATTTTGTATGCCTTAGATAATTTTCTAACTTTGATAATACCCTCTTCAAGCTAGGTGCATTCAACATGGTGGACTTCAAGTTTCACTTCCTTAGAGAATTTCACCTCCACCTCCTTGACTCAGGTGCATTTGCTAAGTCTAGCATTTATTTCCAACGCCTTGCTCTTGTCTTGGGCACATTTGGAGTGTTGTGCTTTCAATTTTCACGCCTTAGAAGAATTTCCACTTCATCCCCCATCCTAGGCGCATTTGGAGGTGCTTACTTCAACTTTCCAACACTTAGCAAAGTCTCCAATCATTTCTCACTTCAAGGGCACATGCAAGGGGTCTAACTTTCATTTTCTCAGACTTAGAATATTTTATCATCCCCCTTCTTCAAGCTAGGCACATATGAGGGGTCTAACTTTCATTTTACAACACTTAGAAATTTTCAAGGCTTCCAATCTTCCAAGGGTGCATTTCCATAAGTGAGCTTTCAATTTGTTTGCCTTAGCTAAATATTCACTCATTTCCTCAAGGTTCGATGCATTTGAGGGTATCTACCTTCAATTCCAATACCTTAGAAAGATTTTAAGTCACCCTCTTTCCTTTAGGGGCATTTGGACTCTCCAACTTTCATTTTTCACACTTGGAAAATTTCCTTAGGCATCTCATCTTCCATTCTCCCCCAAGAGCGCATTTGGGGGTGGGAACTTCCAATTTCCCACACTTAGAAAAATTTCTTCACTCCCTCCTCTCACTTGGGTGCATATAGAGGGGAGTACTTCAAGTTTCATTGCCTTAGACATTTTTCAAGGCTAATTATCCACTAGGGCGCATTTAGGGGTCCCTACTTCAAGTTTGCAATACTTAGTTAAATTTCAAGCCTCCTTCAAGTGTGGGCGCATTCAAGGGTCCTAGCATTCATTTTCAACACTTAGTCAACTTTACTCAACCCATCATTCTCAAAGTCGCATTTAGGGGGTGATACTTCAACTTTCCATGCCTTAGAGAAAGTTTGAATGGCCTCTCTCACCCTTGGGTGCATTTGGGAGGCTGAGCTTTCAATTTCAAGGACTTAGACAAATTCCAAGTTGGCTCCAAGCGAAGGCACATATGAGTGTGGGAGCTTCCAATTCGAGGACTTAGCCAATTCTCAAGCCTCCTCCCTTTGACCTTGGGCACATTTCTACCTTTGAGGTTTCAATTTGTGACACTTAGAAATTTTTTAAGCCTTCTCTTCTTTTCAAGGCGCATTTGGGGTAGAGAGCTTCAAGTTTCAAGTACTTAGAAGATTTCATGACTCTCCTCCCATGCTAAGCGCATTTCTACCCTTGAGGTTCCAATTGTATCACTTAGTGAAATTTCCAACCATCTTCAACTTCCTAAGGCGCATTTGAGGGGGTAAGCTTCAAGTTTTCAATACTTAGTCACATTTCCAGCCTCCATCTTCAAGCTTGGGCGCATTCAAGGGTTTGAGCTTCTAATTTCAAGGACTTAGACAAATTTTCATCTCCTTCACCTCAAGCTAGGGCGCATTTGGAGGTCTGAGCTTCTATTTTGCCAAACTTAGATGAAATTTCCAGCTTTTTGTCTGACTTAGGACGGATTGTTCATGATACCCTCAGCTTGCCCTAACCTGCTATTTTTAGAAAGTTTCACATTCTTCACGTTTTAAGTTGATTTCTAGCTCCGGAAGGCTTGATTTTCGTTTTGCCCTGATCCTCGTGACATGATTGAGCTGTTGGCACCTAATGCTTGCATGCACCTGCTATTTTTAGTGTCTTACTAAAAATAGTAAGTGTTTAGAATGAGCTCAAATTTTGCGTGTAGATTGCCTAAAAGATGTTGATCGTGATTGGAGGAAGCTTCAGTGTGACCCTCACGTCTTGCCCTACTTTTTAGGAAACCCTAATTCCTCTACATGGACTTGCTAAAAATAGTAAGTGCTTGATTTTCGAACCTCTACAACTCCGTTTGATCTGAAATTCGCTCCATGGAGTTCTCGTCACTTGCTTGACTTGCTCACACTGGTGCCTCACGCTGACCTGCTATTTATAGCCGTGTTTCCGAAGTGACTTACTATAAATAGTAAGTGCTCAGATTGCCTTCAAACTTTACCAATGGACTCCTTGAAAAATACTAATCGCGATGGGATACATCGGTTTTTAGAGATTCTGGCATTTTACCCCTCATTTTCGGTCCTAAAGCTAGAAACCCTAATCTAACTTACATGTTCAAGAGATCTCCGTTTGACCCTGTTTTTGTTCCATGTCGCTCTGCTCATGATGCTGAAGTGTTGGGCAGCTACCGGAGTGATCCTCCTAAAAATAGTAAGTGTGTGAAAAAGTGACGAATCAGCTATCGGATGAGTTTGCATGTCACACTACCCAAGAGATCTCAAAAAACCCAGAAAAAACCCACAAAAATGATCAACATGCGAGCATTGGCTAAAAATAGCAAGTCCCCGGAAAAGTGATCAACTTTGTTTGCATGTTACCTCGTTGCGAAGCTCTCGGAAAACCCAGAAAGATTATGCAAACATGTGCTGAGAAATCCTGCATGCAAACCCTAAAAATGGCCCCTGAAGGCAAAACTGCTAAAAATAGTAAGTTGTTTATTTGCGCTTAAAATTTGCAAGTGAGCAATTTGAAGTGTTCTAATCATGATGCAGTTGCCAGAATTTGAAAATCCCAAGAAAATAGGCCCAAAATTAGCACTTACTAAAAATAGCAAGTTGTTAAAATTCAGTGAAAATTCAGTGGGAGCCTGCTTGAAGCATCCTAATAGCAGTCCTAAGCTCAGAATTCGATTAGCCAACTCCATTTGACCTCAAAGTAGCCTGAAGATTGTAAACCCTAATTCATCAGAAGGCCCTCCAGACTTAGCCAAAATTCAAATCAAGGTCAAATGGCAAGTACATCACTCGACAGAAAAAATAGACAGAGACAGATAGACCCAAAACCAAAGCCAAAACACCCAAACGGAGCAAAAATTAGGGGGTCTCCATTTTGAATGGGGCGATGTGTGAAAAGGTCACAACATGACCCACCTTTTGAGCACTACATATTTTCACTTGGCATATTTGAGCTTGGCTGAGCTTGGCTTGGAGGAAGAAGGAAGCAAGGGTTTTCTGGTTTCTGCCCTTATTATGAGCCTTGGGGGGACATGGCTCTTCATGGTTGAGTTGCTTGAGGGTGTGAAAGACCACTTTAAAGTTGTTGTTCAAATTTGGTTGGAGATACAAGGAGCTGATTGCATGTTGATTTTGAGCAAATTTCTGAGTTTGTGAGCAGCTTTGGACCTCATTTTAATTGCAAGAAGGCTGCATACAGATTTGGTATCTTTTGGACCGAATTTATTCATCTATAGCCCAGCTGAATGAAAACGCCCCTTAGTGGGCTGCAAATTCATCAAAAGGGGGCACCTTGATCATTAGAGTCTTTTCAAACCAGATTGGAGCTGGAGAAATCATCTTTGCAGCAAGTGTGTGCAGCTTTGTGGAGGTTTCTACTGTAGCAAATACTATTCATTCAGCTGTTTATATCTAGTATATGTTTGGTATGTAATATATGAACTATTACCACCTTAGACAGATCTGATTTAAGCTTGTTTAGTCTTATGAATTGAAAGCATCATTTGGTTTCTAGTAATGAAATGTGAATCAGAAATAGATTTCAGTTGCTTAGTACCTTTGAAATTACATTATGTATGCATGCATTTGTGGCACTATTTTGGCATCATTGCAATAAACTCAAAAACCGTGAAAAAACAAACATAAACAAAAAAATCAGACCTTCAAACTCAGTGAAATCAAATCAGCAGAGTGGTGGAACACTACAGCTTAGCACTATAATATTTGGGACTCAATGCAAAGGCAAGAAGATATAGCATAGTGATCATTTTGTTCCATCTCTTTTCAATGATTTTATCAGTTGTGTAGTTGTTTTAAAGAAATTTTCTTCAAGATCTCGTTCTTTTGCATTTGTGATGACTTTCATCTTCTCAATCATTGAGTTGATGCCATCATATATCTCACCCAAACAAGGCCTATCCATGTTGATATAATAGATCATGCTCAATATGGGCTCGGTGAAATCAATGAGATACTCAACACAATCCCACCAACATGCTTAATTTTATTTAGAACATTTTCAAAATTGACGATGTTGAAGGTAAGTTAAATATGTTTCATTTTAATAAACTTTTTAATTTTATTTTTATTTTTATTTTTATAAGTTTTTTTTTTTTTTTTTTAATTTTGACTTTCAAACAAGTTGCAAGACCTGTTTTGCCTCCAACACAATTGTGTTGAGACAACTTGTGAACGTTCGTGAGGCACTTTCTAACACGGTCATCAACCCAAATTAGTCCATATGGAGGCAATCTAGCACTACAAGGGCAGAAAAGGTTAAGCAAATGATCCTAGATGACATTTGGTGGGATGATTGTAATGTCCCCATTTTTAGCACCTTTCAGTGATTGATGGCCTATCCCCGGTGAGCTGTCGGCTAGCAGAAGCTCGAATCAGGGTTTCCAAACTTCTTAGAGGATGTTTTCGTCTTTTTGCTTAGTCTGCATTTGGAATTGTTGATTTTGGATTGCGGATTCTTTTTGGGTTTTCAGAGAGCTTCGCGTTGGTGGTTTCGGTTCGGCATTCTGAGCAATTACATGGATTTACTATTTTTAGTAAATTCTATTTTTAGCAGTTGACTTGTTGACTCCTAATCAGTAGGCTTCACTATGGCAGTCTGTTCAGACGGTATGGTTGAATTTGGCTTCTGATGCATTTCCATGGTGATATAAGATATTTTATATTATAATGTTATAATTTAACATTATAATTCCTTGTTCTAGCATCATGAATTAATATTGTCTTTAAAAGGGGGACATTGAAGGGTATTTTCACATGGAGGAAATATTTTAATATTTCTAAAGGCCAAATTTTAGCTAGAGGATTTGGACGCCAACTTTGAGGGAGATATTATTTTATTAAAAGATTTATTTTTGCTCTTAAAAAGGGACGCCACTCTTGGAGGGAAAATGAAGTCAAATTCAAATTGGAAAAAGGGCGCACTTTCTAGAAGCATCTAGAGATTCTCTACTAAGTCTATAAAAGAAGGCCTTCTCTCTTCATTTTATCATCTTATGACTTGAGTAATGTTATGCTGCCGAAATGGTATTGGGATTGCTTCGAGGAATGAATGCCTCCTAGCCTTGGCTCGACTTCTTGCTTGAAAGATAGCAACTAGTGGAGAGTTAGTTTGTAGTTGAGTGGATTTTGTAGTGAGATTTTTGCATTGTAGTAGTTATTTTGCATTTGTAGTTCAATTTCTAACATGTTAATGAAGTTCTGGAGTTGCTGATTTAGTATAGCTGCATGTTGTATTTGCTCATAAGTCAAAAAATAAAAATATATTCGTTCTGGGTATTGGCTAGAACCATATCTATGCCCTAAGCGCCCATTTGTGCAAATTTTGGTGATTTATAATGAAGAATCTGATTTTATCTTGTTGGTAGAACATTTCTAGAGGCTGTACCATTCTGTTCCGCCTGGCAAGTGTTTAGAAAAAAAAAATACTTCAATTTGTCAGCTGTTTCTTTGTCTAGTCTTCATTGTCATCATCCTAGCATTCGTTTGCATCAAGTCTCATGTCATTCTGACAAGTATTGAGTGAGTTGTGAGCATTTTAGTGGATTTTAGGGTTGCTGGTTTTGCATTTAAAAGTGCAGATCTGATTTGATCAGAATCTTAAATCTGATTTTTGAGAGAAGAAATCAGTTTGGTATTTCCATTAAGCAAGGAGAATTTTATATCTAAAAGCTCGTTGAATTGTTCTAACTCTATCCTCTTGGCAGGCGAATTCTCTATCATATTGTAAGTTGACAGTAGTACTGGCAGCAGTTCTTAATCTTGCTTAATTATCTGATTTCTAATGCTCACCTTTACATTCTGTAATTGCCTTGTAATATCTTACATCTCCGCCCTATGGTAGCTCATTTCCCATTTCAGGTTAGAAAGCACATTCTGGGTGTCGAGTTACTTTCTGCATTCTAGCTTATTTCCCTTAACCGCATTGTAATTCTTAGCATCTCCGTCATATGGTAGCTCCCATTCCATCTCGGTTTGGAAAGCCCATTCTTGACGTCGAGTTATTTCAGCTTATTAGTGATAGGGATCCTTTGACCATATGATCGTCCTTCGCGGGCACATTCTTGGTTAGAGTTTTTGCATAAGCATTTCAATTCAAATCCTCTGACCAATGCTCACACCTTGCCCACATCGAGATCCTGGTGTACATTCTGGTTAGAGTTGCTTCAGCATCGTTTTGGTTTAGATCTAACCTTAACGGGTGCATTTGTTTGTAAACTTGCAATTGAAAAAATGAAAAAATTTGGCTCAGAATATTTCAATGATGTTGAGTATATCCTCAGTTTAACTAAGCTCATATTGAGCATGAGAGCGCTAGTGTTTGTGCCAAAGGCACTATTTGTGGTTCTTCTAATACTTACATCATCTAATATGGATGGTGATGATGATTATTCTGAAGACCCATATGATTTTTGATCAATGATGGCTGATTGTTGACACTCGACATTTATTATTTTTTAACTTTAATATATATCATGACATTCAAGCTTGACTAATATTTATCTATTAATATGGTGGTTTTGTTTTATCTGACTTTGATATGTTCTTATATGGACGAACCCAAAATGAACCCAATCCCAAACAAAATTACCAAATCCACAAAACAAACCCTCAAACCCGAACCCGAACCAGTATCAAGACTGGTAACTTAGCTAAAAAGTTACAAAATTAATAGTATTTCACCAGGCAATACTTTAAACCTAGACCACACTAAAGAATGCTAGAACAATTAAATATGAAAAACTCAAGGAGCTTGAACGAAATGTTTCTGAGGAAAATCTGAAAATGACACTTGAATAAAAAATGGCAGTTACATTGACCGACTCCTTTTGGATTAGAAGATGCAGGATTAATCTAATCTCAAGCTACTATAGAGGTGAAGGAAATATAAATATAAAAGCTAAGGTCTACTAAATTTTTATTTTTAAATATTTAAAACTAAATAAAATATAAATAATGACTTGCTATAATTTTGCATAAACTAAAAAGTAAAAACTTATGATGAAACTTTATATTAAAATTATAGTATAGAGTGCACTCAGATGCTGCTCCTCTTGCCGTGCATGATATTCACAACTCCAGACCCACACTCGCGCTTGCTGCTACTAGGGTTGTTTCAAACCTGATCATTTCTCATACTTCTGCTGCAAACAGAACAGGATTTCATGTGATACATGAATATATGAATCTTCTCTTCCTCTTGCAAGAATTTTGTATGCAGCTCTCAACAGCAATCCTTCCTAATAACACAATATAAAATAAACTTGTGCACAAGTATCATTTTTAATAAAAATCACTGAGAATTTTTCAACTGCTCAGGGCTAGTCTATATATTCAAACTCTCTAATCACAAAGAAAACTCACATAGAAATCACACAAAATTTACAAATGAATAACACACTAATGGCTGCTATCATATTTCTCCTTGCATTGACAACAAAACCCTCTCTGACAGAAAAAAATCTAATGGAAGTTATCTCATGAAAAAAAAAAATATTCTTCCATCACAGGTACTGGACCAAACATTGCTCTGATACCATATTAGGATTTTGCAATGAAATGCAGAGTAATAGGATGATATCATTCAAACATAGTAGAACATTTATACAATTAAAATATTTGTTGTGATCCTATAACTAGGAAGTACACTCCACCTAATTTCATTTATTCCTCACCATACCCATTCTACATGTGTGTTATAAAAAATCATCTAACAAATCAATGAACATAGGTAAATTATTATTTTAACCTAGTGACTGTACCAACTAGTAACAATAGATTTAAATGTTTAAACCTATCCACTATCTATGATTTAATAATTCCTAACACATTCAACCAAAATTACCACCTTAAGCTTCGACCATTTACCATTATAATATATTTCACCAAAGCTATACTTTCAATCGAAAAACCACACTTTATAGTAAATAAGCAAAATTTATACTTTCAATTGAAAAACCACACTTTATAGTAAATAAGCAAAATTTATATTTCAAGAAATGTCCCAAAGCTTACAAAGAGCAAAAAATTGACTTTGCATAGCAGAAGTGAAACTGCAACACTCTGCCCTTTTATAAAGGGTTTGCCACTGTGACTGTAGACTCATCTTCACACCATAACTTGTGAGTTTGTCATCATCCTGCAAAGAAAACAAAAGAACAAATTTGAGTACAATAATAGACACATCGACAATAATATCCTATTTATTTTAAATGTGATGTGTACTTGAAAGCCCAGGATAATATTGTAAATAAGAAACAAACTCTCCAAGACAAAGATTCTAACATAGCTGTCCAACCTAGGATTGATATATGAATATTTTTATTTTCCTCTTAAATTTTATTAACATTTTAATTCACACATTCCATGTGACACAAATGGAACAGCATGTACAATAATTCATTTTTTAAATTATTTGAGGAAGTTCCCTTTCAACCTAGAACCTAAGGATTTGGAGTATGCAATACAAACAAAATAAAATTATAGACTATGTCAATTCATCACTACAGCCCTAGATGTGAGATTCTATATCTTTAAAACTATCTACTCCAAAAAGAGATTCAATTTAACAAGGAATGCTAGAAATTTTCAGCTAAACACAGAGCTTGAAAATGAAATATCCCTACTAAATCTAACCCCAAAAACTCATTTTTTAGAGTGTTGACATTTCATCAAACAGTTGTTGTGCAAACTCATGAATTCTGATTTTTTGACTGCTGTTCTGATTTTCTGAGTTTTGTTTGATTGCTTTTGATGCTTGATTGAGTGTTTTCAATGCCAATAACATAAAGGAAATGCATAGAACTGATATATAAATGATTACACAGCATAAATTGATAAACCCACTTCCATTTATGCCATTAAATTAAAGATATAAGGTCTGATTAAAATGACAGTTATGTCTGATATGAACATTATCAGACTGTAACAGCTCTATTAAACCCAATACAAATGAAAGATTTGAATACCCAATATGCCAATAACATCCCCGTTCTATGCCAGCATGAAAATACAATGTATGAAAGCTGATATGAACATGATAACAATGGTAGAAGACTGAAATAGAACTTGAAATATGCAGCTACATGTCAAATCGTTGTTATGGAAGTGCTAATATGAAATTGGTTGCCAAAATCAACTTCAAATACCCACGAAACCCCTTCCAAATGATGGTGCACCAACTAGAAATGGTACGGCTGGTATGGAAGATGTCAAATCCTCAATGTAAACTTGTCAAACAATTGGAATAAATTTGCAATGATGATTGTGCCACAAACCCTAGGTGCACTTAGCCAAAAATTGCACAACCAACAAGTAGAATGCAAATATGTGATAGTATTGGCTTGGTTGAGACTCGATCTATCAATGGTTGCACCTGATCTGAAAAAATATGTCGATATAACACTGCTGCAAACTCAGGCCTGAAAATTAAACACCTGAAACTCCTCCAATAAAGCCCAAACGAAGACCCAAGGTACATACTCCTCAAAGGTGAAGTGGGTTCTCGTCCAATTCAAGATAGCCCTTGGGAGTTTTCGTTCCCAAAAGATTGAAACCAAGCTGAAACCCTTCTCCAGAGCTCAAACCTACAAGTACTGATATGAAAAATGACAAATGAATGCCAAAATAGAAGCCCAAAATTCACTTTATAACCTCCCATGAGCTCTTTTATAAAAGATAATAAAATATTCCTCCTCAAGGGTCTTTCCTCATCAAAAGAAAGGGCCACTTTTTAAAAACAACTTTGTTTCACTACAATGGGGGCACTTTTCACTATTCACTTTATAATTCTTTCTCACTATTCACCTTTACTATTCCATTAAAGCAAACTTTAATATTTTCAATTTATCCCTAGATTCAACAACTGAACTCCAAACTCAAAGGCTTGTAAAACTCCCAGCTAGGCTTTGCATCCCATCGTTGGGTCCCCTAACCATATTGCTGACCTATGGGAACCCTAATAGTAGGCCAAGCTCAGCTAGTCTAAGTTGCATAAGGAAGGGACATTACAGAAAATCACAAGTAAAACATGATTTCAATTGCAATGGATATAAACTAAGACTGCCATGAATTAAGCACAAAGGAATTGTATACACAGTTACACATCTACGTCGGACAAAGATTGCAATACAAAGCTTACAAAGATCATCAGATTGTACTTAACACAAAACAACCTAACATAAAAGCACAAGACTCAATGAACATTAACATCAATAACAAGTAGGCACTTATTTACAAGGTTTTCAAAGCTATTGCACGAAAATAAATTATAAACTAGCTACACTTCTACTCTAGAAACAACTGTTTGCACGCAATGCAAGTTTTATAAAAAATTCTATTCACTAATTCTAAAACTGAACTCCAACAATCTCCTATTAAACTATGGACAGAAATTATTACACATACACACTTAAAGTTAACATCTCTTGCATGACAAGGGTTCTAAAGACAGTCTAGCAATAGCTGATTCCTCAAAAATCTCATTGTGCTAAAATTAGAGCCTGCTAAAAATAGTGAGGACTATAAATAACTCTGGCTGAAAATAGCAAACCTAAAATATGTTTTTCTATTCAAAACTGATGAAGGCAAAAAATGGTGTAGGCTGTTTTTAACATGGGATAAAATTAGAGCATCTTAACAGGTAGGTGAAGTTTCCCATGTGTTGATCATGGCGGGATTTTGAAAATCCTCCAAAATCTTACAATTTCCTTGATGCATTGAATCTGAGCACTCTTTTCTTTGATTGCTCTCCACTCATCTATCTCCCACTATCTTGAATGTTTTGTTTGGAAATATGCTTCTTTTAAGGCTCAAACCTGTCTTCTTTGAAGGATAAAATCTACGCAAAATTCTATACTACTATTGTAATCAGAAGTCTTTCAAACTCCCCTAAAAAACTGTTCTTATGACCAATTTCACTTCAAAAAATGGCGATGATCAATAGAAGAAAATAAGAAACTGAAGTGAATAGAGTGCTATCCCAACTGTGGTGATTGTTGTTTATCTGACTTCACTTCAATTCTAGCATTCTGCTAAAGAGAAGACTTTGAAACCTTGCAAAAATGAATAAGTCTGCTGCTGTTGTGTCCTGCTGATAATTGCATTCTGATGTAGCTTAATTTAAAGACCACACTTCTTCAAATTAGATGCCAATGCCTTCTAAAACATAGCAATACTTTGCTTTTTCATAAAGAAGAAATTTTCACAATGGGTTCTGTACTTTATTTATAGATGATTTGCTTCAGTTTGAAAATTCATGCTATTTGAAAATTGGCACTTCACTTATTGATAGCTGATTTGTCTTTTCTTGGAGCTGGTCAGCTGGTTGGATAAGCACACTTCTAAATATATATTTTTCCTCTAAATTAAGAGATGCTGGTCAGCCACCCATTCATGGGTGTGCCCTTGACAATAATAACAAACCTCTAAATAGCAATCAATCATTACAATATATAGGTGCACATATCTTTAATAGCTTCAACAGTTTGACTTGATCTTTGAGCTCCCATACAGAGGCATATGTTTCATAACAATATTTTAAACTTTGTAAATTCACATTTACTACCTTCAACCAGGTGTGCACCTATGAAAGCATTCCATTCTTTGAAATTTAAATTTAAATTTCACTTATATGCACACACCTCTGAATATAATCTGGCTTTTTTGCAATTCACTCACTCAAGTCTAACTCTAACAATGGATTTTTGTAAACCAAATTGTCTCACTGAGGTGTGCCCCTGTGCATATAATTTTTTAAAACAGCATTGCCTTCAGGTGAGTGAGGGGCCCTCTTTCAAGTGTTTAAACTTTGATCCACAACTCTTTCAAGTGCACACTTCATAAGGCTAGGCAATATAAGCATGCAACTCTCAACCTAGAAATTCACTCTGCCGGGATGCACACCTACCACTTTGAATTTGAAAGTGAAATCAACTTTAAGATTTTTAAATCAGAACCTTCTTCAGTAAAGTACACCCTTGATAACATTGGAATTGTTTTGCCAAAGTGAAGATTGAATGCCTTTATCAAGGCACACGCCTTTGAATGGTGATTATGATTTGCTTTTAAAAGTGATCAACTTTTGCTACTAAGAGCGTCCATGTAATATCGCTTGTCTAATCTGATATGATTTTTGCCTTAAAGAATATTGTCAAACACTTCTGATGTAAACTTCATGCTTGCTGGTTTGTGGTTTCAATCTGATGTACTTGCTTTGAATTTGGATTTCAATTAATGTAAATGCTTGAAATGAATGCCAAAATGTCTCAACTACAAGTATATCATGAAATGCAAGTGTTTTTGTAATTTTTCAAGTGCAATAGATGACTTATTCTAATGCAATTCAACACCTACAGCCAATTGACATATTGTCAAACACTTGGCATGCATCCCTAGCGACTGAAAATGATGTCACTTAGTGACTTACAGCTAATAGGCATTGTGACAAACAGTTGTCATGCAAACTTCAGGAGCAAATATGAAAGCTACACCCAATACACATTTTATCAAACATATTGCATGCAAACTAGAATGATAACATATGGCTGCAATTGATAACTCTTTACTTCAAATACAAGCCAAATACAATGCTAATATATCTAGCCAAGACTCTTGGCTTTCAATACAAATATCTGATATGAATTTGCAGCAACTACAATATGCAGATATGAACCTAAATGATGGCATAAAGTATGCAAGAACCTGATATTGATAAGCAGCCTGCAGAAACTGGGTCAATCCTTCAAAATGCCTTTGTGTTTGTCTCCAAACCTCATGCGCCTATCCTCATGGAGGTCCAACGATTATCTCCAAATAATTTCTGATTTTTATTTGTCCTCCAATACCAAAATCACCCCTGTTCAAGGGCTGCGCCCAGCAAGGAGAGATGTCTGAATTTTAAAATGATTTTTCCTTTGTGCCAAAAAACGTCCTTCATGTAGCACCCAGCCAAGCAATGAAATCCTCTTGATAAATTTGCAGCTCTATGCCTTGATGAAATTCTGGAAAATGTCCTTATTTTATTGTCTCCAATACTATCAAAAACTGGAACAGCAAGTCGGTTTGCCCTAGTGATGAAACATACAGCTCTATGCAAGCCCAACGTCTTCTAATAATTACTTATGCAATTCTCCCAGCTATGACTGTCATAAAGATCAGAATATAAATATCATGCCAACAATCATCCTTCTCAAGTTGCTTCAACAAGCCGATGTAGAAATCTCAATCTCCTAAATGCTATCGCAATTTGCCCCTTGGCCACAAAATTGAAGCAATGTGAATGACTGAAATATCACTCACTCAAATGGCAACAATATCAGCTGATAGTTTCACAGCCTCAGAGTTGCACAATCAATGGGAGTTATCGTTCCCAAAGACCAAAATAGAAATCTGCAGGAACCCCTAGGCTTCTCCACAAACATCACATGCAATATTCAATTTCTAGATGACTAGAAGATTGGCTGCCTCCTCTCTTTATACTTTTCATTCCATCTTCAAAAAGCTTCTAGAAATAATATTATTTTATTTTTTTATTAAGTGACTTTATGATATAATATTTTATTTAAGTCACTTTATAAAATTAATTAAATATAAGGTTATTTTTAAAATAATTATTTATTTAATAACCTTACAAATAATTAATTTAATCATTTTCTCCCCATCCACTGAATCCAAGAATCCAACAACCACAAGCAAGATCAGGCAAAAATGGAGACATTACAGTCCATGTATTATGCATTGAATCTTTTTAGCTAGGTGTGCACCTAAGTTACCCGTTCGCCCCTAGGGGCCCCCGGGTCCCGGTCTAGTCTAACCTGGGTCCGGGTCCAGTCCCCTATGGGTTCGAACAAGGTCTGACCTACGGAATGTGGGTTCAGCCTTGCTGAACCTAGGCGGACCCGTGAAGAATTTACACCCCTCACACGCCTAGGCAGTGAATTTACAATTTTTTGACTTTTTTAATTTGTTTTTACTTTTCTTTGACATAAAAATACTAAATAAAACCCCCCAACCCTAATTTATGAGTGATAAAACACATAATAGGCAAAAGCAAACTCATTTATCATATTGTGAATGAAAAACAAAAAATTTCCCTCCATTGCTGAACTTATTTTCTTGCTTGCCATTGCACGGATAGAGTTGAAGATTGATCATTGAACACTCAAAGTTGGTTGTTTTGCGATTCCTACGCATTTGCAAATGTTTGTTTGTTTCCAAGAAGATCATAGAGGAAAATTTCTTCAAAAGAGGTAGGTTTTTTTACGTTTTTGGGTTTTTTTTTCTACATTTCTTTTACAAATGAACTCTCTTGTTTTGTTTTGAAGTTTTTGGTTTGTTTTCATTCTTCTAGGCATCTATAACACATGCTTAATTTTTTAAAATGAATTAACTAATAAGTTGTATTTATATATTGATTTTTTTTTGTTTTCAAATTTCATTAGTTTCAATTCTTTGAATGTGTTGCTTATTGAACTTGTTGCCTTAAGTATTACAATGGCAACCATTTCTAGCTCCACAAGCCAATCTCGCTTCAAAACAAACCCAAACGCTCCCATTTCAAAATATGTTGAAATGGTACAACAACTTCCAGATGGTGGATGTTATGTTTGGATTTCTGGTCATTGTAAAGTTAGATATTTGAGCTCATACAGTCAAGGAAAGGCCATTTGTGCAAGATCCATGGACTAGGCATCAAATTTTGTCCACGCAAAGATAATGAAGGCATTCTAGAAATGCAAGTACTAGCATTTATTGAAGAGCAAGAAAAAGCATACCAAGTAGTAGGTCGTAGATCAAATCATCCTTTGTTAAAGAAAGGATCTTGAGGGATGAAGCCCCCCTACACTGCCTTCTCATTTTCAAACTACAAGAAGCCATCCATTTATGTCTATACCTAAAGAGGAACCTGTGGCCTCTACACATAAGAGATCAAAGGGACCGTTGGAAAAGCATTTCAAAATGAGGTTACAGAGATCGCCGATCAAGATATAGCGAGATGTGTCTATGCGAATGGATTGGCATTCGATGTTGTTCGCTCACCATATTGGCAAAAAATGGTGAAATCTATTAATGAGGCTCCAAAAGGCTATAAGAGCCTAGGTTTTGAGAAGGTACGTAGCACCTTATTAGATAAAGAGGTGAAATTTGTAAAGGACTCCTTAAAGAACATAAGGGATTCATAAATTGAAACAAGGGTGACCATCGTTTCTAACAGATGGAATGATGCAAAAAATCGCCCATCGATCAATGTTATTGCAATGTCCCCTAAAGGAGCAATGTTTTTGAGAGCAATGGATTGTGAAGGAGAGGTGAAGGATGGTACATTTATTGCTAACATTCTTTGTCAAGCTATTGATCAAGTGGACCCTCAAAATGTTGTGCAAGTTATAACAAACAATGCAAAAAAATTTAGGGCTGTTGGGTTATTGGTTGATGAGTGGTATGCACACATTTTTTGGACACCTTGTTTTGTCCATTCCCTCAACCTAATGGTACAAAAAATTCGCAACAAAATTGATTGGATCAAACAAGTGTATGCTGAGACCAAAGACATCCAAATGTTCATCACCAACCACCATACGTTACAAGGCATATTTAAAACATTCTCGAAATTGGAGTTGTTGAAGGTAAGTTAAATAATAAACATGTTTCACTTTAGTAATATTTTTTAATTTTATTTTAATTTTAAATTTTAATTTTTGCAAATTTAAATTTTATTTTACTTTGATTTTCAAACAGGTTGTTGAGACCCATTTTGCCTCTAACACAATTGTGTTGAAACGACTTGTGAAGGTTCGTGAAGCACTCTCTAACATGGTCATCAACCCTAATTGGTCCATATGGAGGCAATCTAGCACTGCATGGGCAAAAAGGCTAAGCAAATGATCCTAGATGACATTTGGTGGGATCGTGTTGAATATCTCCTCAATTTCATTGAGCCAATATTGAGCATGATCCATTATACTGACATGGATAGACCTTGTTTAGGTGAAGTATATGATGGCATCAACTCAATGATTGAGAAGATGAAAGCCATCATCAATGCAAAACAGCAAGATCCTGAAGAAAAGTTCTTCAAATAACTACACAAAATCATTGTAGAGAGATGGAACAAAATGACCACTCCATTGCATCTTCTTGCTTTTGCATTGAGTCCTGAATACTATAGTGCTCAACTCCTTTATGTGACAACAAGAGTTGCCCCATATAGAGATGTTGAAGTGGCTCAAGGGTACAAGGCAGCGCTTCGTAGACTCCTCACTAATAGTGACCAACGCGATGCAGTGAGGGTTGAGTTCATGGGTTTTGCATGCTCTAGTGATTGTGGTCTTGATGCACTTCGAGACAAGTACATGGTCGATGCTCATAGTTGGTGGTACTTCCATGGCCAAGCATACATGTACCTACAACCTCTTGCAATCAAAATTTTATCCCAAGTTTTATAGTCAAAATCTTTTATCTCTTAAGTTCTATAATTCTATTTCTATTTTAATTTTCAAATTTAATTAATTAAATTTTGTAACTCTTAACTATCTAATTTGGTCTTAATAGGTTGCGAGTTCATATTCTTCATCTAAGAGGAATTGGAGCACATACTCCTTCATCCACTCAATAAAGTGCAATAGACTACATTCAAAAAAGGAAGAGGACTTGGTGTATGTGCATTCAAGCTTGCAGCTCCTTACACACAAAGAAAGTGCCTGCAAAGAAGGGGACACAAGGAAGTGGGATATCAAGCCAAAGCATCTTGACTTGGATGCTTCCACTAACCACTTTGTTGCACTTGATGTTGACAATGACGATGAGCCAGCTATTGAGCATGAGAGTGCTAGTGCCAATGTTAGTGGTTGTGCCAGTGCCAGTGTCAGTGGCACTATTTGTGGTTCTTCTAATTTACCACTACATACATCATCTAATATGGATCGTGATGATGATATTTTTGATGACCCATATGATATTTGATCAATGATCAATGATGGCTGATTGTCGACACTTGACATTATTATTTTTTAACTTCAATCTATATCATGACATTCAAGTTTCACTAATATTTGACTATGAAATTGGTGGTGTATTTTGCTATGTTATTTGACTAATAATATGGTGGTATATTTTGAACTTAATTACTGCTGCAAATATGTATATATTTCTGATTTTCATATGTTTTTGTATCAACGAACCCAACCCCAAAAAAAAAATTTGCTCGAACCTGCGAACTGAACTTTTGAACCCAAACCCGAACCAGTAACTTAGGTGTGCACTAAGCAAGACCTTCCCTCTATGTACAAATCATGCACTTTGAATCTCACCCCTTCCAAATCGCACTTCTGAAATACAACTTGGATTTTATGAGCTTCCTTCATTAAGCACGCCCCTCTAAATGCAAGTTGGATTTCAATATTCCCTTATAGGGGTGTACACCTCAATGGGCAATCAAAACCTTTTAACTCAAACTTGACTTCCCTTCACTCAGGTGTGCACTTGACAACCCAATCCCTTTGTTTGCTAATTAAGGTGTGTGCTTGTGAATGTAATCTTGGACCTGATCCTTCTTCACACAAGTGCACACTTGTGTATTATACTTTCAGCTTTCGATCTTCTTCAATCAGGGATGCACTTGACAACTGTATTTAGCAAACTTTCTTGACTTTTTGAACACAACTTCAATCCCCCCTCATGGGGGTGTGAACCTCATAAGGGAATCACCAGACTTGTCTTTGGGTGAGTTTTTCCTTCATAAAAGTGTGCACCATTACACGAAATGCTTGAAATTCTAAGTTCCTCCTACATCAGGTGCATACTTAATCCCAGCCTTAGTAAATTTCTTCAATGGTGACTTTCTTTCTCCCTCATGACAAAAGACTTTAAGAGCTTCATTCCATGATCCTGCAAAGATTCAGAGAAGGACAACAAAAGACAGCAACCATACAAGGAAGAAGCAAACAATATGAAGTTTAAACATGAATTATATTCAGAAAAACAACCAACTTAAGCTACAAACTTGACATAATACAAAAATTTTGTATGGGTACAATAACTTTGAGTCCACCATAATACTTGTTGTGGAAAATGGTCAAACATATCCTATTTTTTATTCATCCACGTGAGACATAATCTATATAGTAGACAAAGTTTGGATCTCACCTACCCTTTATACTATAGAACAAATGCCACCATCATAATCCCATGCATGAACAGCATTGTTAGTGGCATCTTTTATGCCTAAAATAAAATGCCTATAGCATCTTGACAGCTACCCAAATGCCTAAGAATACAAGATTAGATGAGAAGGATAGAACAGCAAGTCATGTGATATAGAACCAGATTCACCTGTGCATGCATGCAAAGGATTCTGCATGCTGCTCTATGGAGGAAGGTATACAAGCTTAGATTTTGAGAAATTAATTTGCAAAAATATTTAACAGTTCAATAAGATGTCCTAGATAAGGGTTATATAAAAAATTAAGTTACCCTGTTTAGGTAAAATTTTCTGAAGTATTCCAAACCTAAAATATCATACCAGTATTGTTCTCTTTACACAAGCCTGCTCCATCCAGCCCTACCAACCTTACATGCCACTGATTCTACTGCACAAACTAATCTGTTTGAGTTGTTTGTTTTCATTTTCTGCCTAACTTGCTGCTTCTGACTTCCTAATAGTAATCTCAGTGTGCATTTAATCTAGACAAATTAGAAAATATCACACAGCCACAAGATGGCAAATCTAAGACATGAGATAGTTTTATCCTTGTTATATTTAAAAAAAAAAACATTTCGTATACTTATCCATCAAAAAACATTGAAATAACAGATAATAGATCACCTTTGGAAAAGCATCATTAGTGGTTTTCCATTTGCACATTGGCATTCCATAAGCAGGGAGCTCTGAATTGAACTTTCTTTTCCCTTCCTTCAGCTTTTGCACATCTGCTTCACTCAAACTGTACTCCATATGCAATTTAAAAGAACTGAATGAAAGAAAAACATAAATCCACAATTAAAAATCATCCTCACAAAAAATTCTGAAATTACTTAAGATATCAGGAATAAACAAAAGAGAAGCCTGAGCAAGAACTATACAACAGAAATAGCACTGCACCAATATTCAGCATCTAGATCACATCTACAATTCACAGACTTAGCTTTCAATACTATTATTTTGACTGAAACGCAACATTATTTTTTAGTGCAAAATATCCCTTATTGATTTTTTTCCTACTTACAAACATCCTCTAACAAACACTGAATTTACAAATTTAACCAAACTCGGGCTTATTCATTACCAAGCAGATCATAACCAAATTCCAAGAAAATTATTAATAGGCATATTCACTAAGTTACCAAATCAGAATCAGGTTCAGATACAAATATGGAACACTTGTATGGAAAATTAACAAGGGGGGGAGTGCATTAGATACATTCTGGATAAATCCTTACAAAAAACATATAAAAATCTTAAACATATACATATTTGCAGCTTAAAATCAGAAATTATATTCAAAATACCATATATCATGCATATGCTAAACAAAATTACCATTATTATCTAAGTTACCGATTCGGGTATGGGTGCGGGTACGGGTACTAGAACTCAGTATGGCGCACAGCAAAAAAAATTTCCTTGGGTATGGGTAGGTATGTACAAAATACCATATATCATGCATATGCTAAACAAAATTACCATTATTATCTAACTTACTGATTCAGGTATGGATGCGGGTACGGGTACAGGAACTCGGTATGGCACACAACAATTTTTTTTCCTTGGGTACGGGTATGTATGTATGTATGTATGTTTGTTTGTTTGTCTGTGTGTCTGTCTGTATGTCTGTGTATGTATGTGTCTGTGTGTCTGTGTGTCTGTGTTTCTGTGTGTCTGTGTCTCTGTCTCTGTCTCTGTGTGTGTGTGTGTGTGTGTGTGTGTGTGTGTGTGTATGTATGTATGTATGTATGTTGTATTCTATTTATTAGCAATTATGAGCATCATTGTTCTTATAATGTTTGTATGTATGTATATATGTATGTCGTATTCTATTTATTAGCAATTATGATCTGTATGTCTGTGTATGTATGTGTCTGTGTGTCTGTGTCTGTGTGTTTCTGTGTGTCTGTGTCTGTGTCTGTGTCTGTGTCTCTGTGTGTGTGTGTGTGTATGTATGTATGTTGTATTCTATTTATTAGCAATTATGAGCATCATTGTTCTTATAATGTTTGTATGTCTGTCTGTGTGTCTGTGTCTGTGTGTGTCTCTGTGTGTGTTCAAAATTATAAAATATAAGAAAAGTGATGCTCATAATTGCCAATAAATAGAATACAACATAATTTTGACATGGTAACTTATAGCAGTTCAATTCATGATCACTTCACAACTATAGTAATTGATTCTCCTTAAAAAAAATAATAGAGAAATAAAAACTCAAAGAAGCCTGCATACCTTACTAGTTTCTTGGTCAATATTGATCATGACTCGGTGAAAAGTAGAATATTGCACTCAATGCAACATAATCAACAAACAAAATAGTCAATGTAAGTGGTATATAAGTTAATGTTGTCTATGCAATAGAGATCTTTGTCAACATAGTCAATATAGCAGAGCTCTTTGGTCAACACTGTCAGATAACCACATTTAAGAAAAGTCAATCAAACAAGGGTCAATGCAAGTGTAGAGGGTCAATGTTGAAGATTTGGTGTGCTAATTCACAAATGATGTCAAATTTACAGGCTGGCCCAAAACTGGTCAAATAAGAGAGTAAATGTGAAAACCCCTGGTTCTCCCTGATCTAAATTTACAACTGCTGGTTTGAAGTTTTGAAGTTTCCTTCAAATATTTACCAGACAATGCATAAAACTTACGGAACAAGAAATGTTGAAGCACAATTATATTATTATATCAGAGATCATACATATCATGAAATTACATTGAAAGCATTCATACCCGGCAAAAATCTTCTGATCTTTAATGTTGATGAAACTCTCCTGTAAATCCGATGAAGCACAAGTAGAACTCTTGAATGAAGCTCTCACATGCAATAATATCAACTGGTATTGCACAGCCTCAGAATTGCATAAACATTGAAGAGTTTCCATTCTCCAATGGCTGAAAATTACTGAAACCCTTGGTCTCCATGTCAACTCCCAAGAACACCAAAAATGACAAGTCAATTAATCATCAAGAATGAATTTTATTTGCTTTTGATGCTCAATATATACTTCTCTCAATTAGGTCGATTTCCTCCATGAGATTATTTTAAATACATTTAAAATGTATTTAAATGGTTGATACCCCATTTAATTACTTTCTCAACTTAGGCGTACCATTTTAGCAAATATTATATCACATTATTAATAATTTAAGTGGCTCACTTTTTTATAAAGTTAGAATATAACTTTATAATATTCCTTTTTATTAATTAAATATCCTTAACCACTTAAACATTAATATCTCCCTCAATATTCAGTATATTGACATGTCGTCTGAAGCTAGGGTCAACATAGTATAACCCCCATGCATCCAGGTGCCCTAATTAAAAATAGCATCACTACCAGATTGACTTACTATAAATAGTAAGTCCCTCAAACTAAGCCAAACACTGATCTGCAAAGGCCTGGAACTGAACCCAATACTAAACTGAAGAAATGGAGTGACAACAACCTCCATTAAATGCCACTAAGACCCTTTATCCAAACATATTAGCCTACAAGGGTCCAAGTAATAGGATAACCCATCGAACTCTGATGCTCACGAAAATGGGGACATTACAATCCGCCCTCCCTGAAATTGCTTGTCCCCAAGCAATCTCCACTGCAAAGAAATTCCACTCCTCGAAAGGCCCAAAAGAAGAACTGTGAAATGTCCTACACATCTCTAACTGACTCTCGTAGCACCATCATAAACACAATTGTGTAATATATCCCTGGATCCCAAACCCAAAATGGAAGTCTGCCATGTCTGATACCCTCTGACTTCCTCTGCGCAAAACTGATCTCAACTTCACCATGCTAAAAATGTTGAAGTAAACCCATGGGACCCATCCAAACTACAACACTAACTCTGTCACCACCTAGATCCCAATATAATCTATACACACATCCATCTGTAGTGTGGAGATATGAACATCTAAAAGTGTTTGTATCACAACAACTATCTCCATCCTTTGCTAGACTCCCATGGATGTGCTGACTCTGCAAGTAATCCCCCACAAATGACGAACTCGAGTACTTGCAGCTACTAATTCCATCTACTGAAGATGGTGAATACCCATCCCACAAAGGATGGTATAATCTCGGAGCCAATCCACATTGATGTATCATCAAGTCCTCCGTGTGTGGATCACAAGAAAGTGATGAGCACTCCTCACTGTGTAGTTGCGATACAACGCTCCAACCTTGATCAATGGCTCATCACTAGCAATACTGGAATCAAGCAACTGATCACTCTAACTCTGAGACACAACAAGCTGGCGTCTAGAATCAGCTACATGGGATGAAGTATTAGATTTGCTTCCAGGAGAGGGAAACAAATCAACATGAGAGCCATACTCCCAACCAGATGACACTCTACGAGTCCCCTGTGAAGATGATGGAGTAGCATCGTGCACTAACACACAACTCTCGAGAGAATCCACCACTGCGACACAAGAGCTATCAGTAATCTGTCCTGCATCATCTGTCATGGTACTGACCTCAGGAGAACCTGATGCAATGAGTGGTGCTCTACTGCTCTCAACCAAAGTACTCATCCCAACTGAGACTACTACACCTATATCTGTGATAGATGTAACCACAACCTCACTACAACCTGTGGATATAAGATCCTCACCAACTGCCACTATATATAACTGTACTGTATTTGCAACTAGTGAAGAGTGAGCCAAACTCAACTCCACAGAAAGCTCCTCCAACCGTGACTGTGACTCCTGAAGGGCTAACTAGGCGCTCTACAACGAGTCCATAGTCACCTCAAGCTCATGAGTGAGCTCGTCTACCTCCTCCTCCTTCCCCTGCAAGGCATCATAACAGATTCCATCCCACCTAAGAAGGAAATCACAATCGGAAAGTAATAGCAAATAATTATTCTTCATTTTTCCAATCGCTTCACTAAGAGCATGGAACTCTGCAAGGGAAAGGCCACTATCACCGTGCTCATTTGTCATAGAAGTACTCCAACCAAAGGTAGCCAACATCTGATGAGCAACATCATAATGCTCAATGGTTGTGGCAGTCATGATGTCATTAACCTTAAGTTGCCCAACCAAATGATGAGGACTTCGAAACCAATGACTCCCATGCAAGTGTTTTGACCCAAAATTTGCACTGTGATATGAGTTTGTATCCTCATCACTCACCTCATGATCAACAGCAACATTTGTGCTATCTTCAGTGCACACATCAACATCCAAGGTACTGCTGCTAAGCACCTCATCAGATGGCTCAACTAGCAAGGTAGAAGCTGCTGATATGACAGTATCTTCACACACTCCCAATTCCAATGTAACTATATCACCTTCCAACTCACGATCCTGGGATTCCATGTCAACATATGAACCTTCTAGCTTGTTTTCTAAGGTCTAATCTAGAAAATCAGACTCACCATGACATGAATCTACAACGTACAATGCATCATTAGTACCCAATTCCTAAGTGCTTTCATGTGCCAACTCAATAGTAGCATCCTGCACATGTGTAGTCACTGTTGTCTCATCCAGATGCAAAAATTCATCACTGCTGTCATGAAAATCAGAACTACTATGGGTAATATTTTTCATGCAATCTACATGTTTGTCACTAGTAAGATTATTTGCATTAGTGTTTACTTTCTTTTTCTTTGCAAACAAAGAATCCAAATTTCTCGAATGTTGTATTAGCCTTGTTAAATCCTTATCATAGTTTTGAAAAGCCTGCGTGAGCTCTGCCATGAGTTCCTGAATAGACTTCATTTTGCCAAAACCATATACTCAAGGATTATATAAGAACCCTGTCTTATTATGTCCCAAAACTCAGTGTGATGTCCCTTGCTGAATTTCCCTTGCTAGACTGATGTAAATTTACAGTGTCAGCAATAGGACATTTTGTCAAACAGTTCAAGTACAAACTTCAAACTTTTCATTAGGTATTAATTGCAAATTGAAAGACTCAAGATTGGTCACCATTCTTCTCAATAACTTTTACACAGTCTGCCCACAACAAATACGATTCTTCATAGATGATAATGTAAACTTAGAAAACATTGGTTCAATGATATTTAACATGCAACTACAGAATTTCTCTCCAGAAGTGATTACAAATACTAGGACTTCCCAGCATCACATGATTATGAATTGTAATTATCAACTAGAAATGACATTTGGTGAAGAGATAATATTAATGTCCAAACTTAGTCAAACTCCTCCAAGTTTGAAACTCATATGGCTGGGCCACTACTAACTCCACAGGAAAAATTGTGACATCCCAACATATAGCCGCCAACTCAGAAGAAAGACAATTCTTTCCTCTAAATTTGCCTCCCATAAAATATCGATGGAGCTGTCAGCTTTCAGAAATCTGTATCAATCTCCTTTAAATTTGTCTTTAGCAGCTTAAGATGAAAGCAGCTCCCAATAACGTAAAGCAAAGCAATTTACCCTTTATTCTCCTATAGCCGCGATTTCTACCAAGCTTCAAAGCAGTGGCTCTTTGATGTCGTCTTCCTCTGGTGACTAAGCTAGGTGATTGCTAGCTAAATCGCATCCTCTCTGAATTATAAAGTAACGCCTAGAATGACGTCTTCTTCCAACTTCATCTCTTTGAATATTCTGATGTGGCATATAAAATAGTCGGCTTACCTATAAACTGAAATGAGCCAACCGATTTTTTTTAAATTTTTCACCAAGAAACTCAGTACAACAAGCACCCGTTAAGGTTAGCCCAAATCCAAAATCAACTACTGGAAAGTAACTATACACCAAGAATGCACACTCAATCCAAAAATGGAAAAGGTGTTGTCATATGGCGCCAAGGATCGTCAATAGCAACTGAAAGGTTACAATGTTGGAAAGTAACCCAACACCAAGAATGTGCACTCAAGACCCAAGGTGGGTGAGGTGCTAGCATATGGCATTAGGGATCTAATGCATTGGTGGCGACTCAGCCGATTAGCAGTATGAATAATGCAATACAATGAAAACGGCGAGGCCTGTCTCTTCCACAATCGTGGGAATATGATATTTTGCAAATAAGTAAAATAGGCAGTGTGGCCAGCCTCTTCCACTAAGAGTGGGAATTACAATGTAATTTAGCAAGATATGCAAGATAGTTGAACAGTACTACTGTAACAGCCTTACAATGAGATAGAATTCCTGCAAATAACAATGTATTAGAGATGTCCCAATGTTGCAAATAATGTTAGATGTTCTCCAAACTTCACAAGACTCCCAACTAAGAATTGGTGCACCAAAAACCCAACTTCTGACAAACTGATATACTAAACCAGCAAACTGAAAATGCAAACCAGCAACCCAGAGACTCACTAAAATGCTCATAACTCACTCAAAACTTCACCAAATGACAGAAACCAAATGCAACAGACTCCTAGAGAGATGGCGACCAAGTTGTGACTAAGAAACAACTGCAACAACTCCTTAATGAATTTTCTAAACTTTTGCCAAGCAAGTATGGCCTAGAGAAAGGGCGACCTGCAATATAAAATCAAAGGCTCCACTAAAAATTATGAAAACTTGCAAATAGGGGCGCCATAGATAGTAGAAGAGATGTAGCAAATACCCAAAACCATAGAAAATTTGTACAATGACTTATGATCAAAAATCACTTTCAGCACTACAAAAACTAGCAACTGTAAACTGAAAATAAGCATCTAAACTCTATCTGTGATGCTCTATCTGCACTCCTTGGATGAGAAGCAGTCTCTGAAACTCAACTAGGTGCTATCTCTCAAGCACGAAACCAAGAGAAGGAACTAGGAGGTATGCATCCCTCGAAGCAAGCTCTGAAAACATTTCAGCAACATAACAACACTATAAGCAACAATGGATGAGAATGAGAGAGCAAGGCCCTGTATATATAGCACTTTCACCCAGAAATTCAAAATCACTTTTCCCTCCAAAAGGGACGCCCCAAATGAAACTCACATTCTCATGTATTTCCATTTTCATTTAATCTTCACAAGTCTCCAAGACTAGGCGTCCAACCCATATGTGGAAATATAATTTAATAAAATGCAAATATATCTCCAAAAGGCGTCCAAGGTAGACTTAAGAGAAATATTTTATAACTTGCAAATATTTCACTAAAAGATTTAAGTGAAATATTTAATAAAACTTAAATGAATCCTATGTTAGGAGTCCCCTTTTGCCTTAGCACATATTTCCCTTATTATTTACAACTTAATTATTTCCCTTATAAAGTCATCATTTTAACATAGGAAATATTTTCATCAAATTATGAAATCTCTTAAGTCACAAAACTTGCCAAATCAGGCTCCAAGATTGTTGGAGACCAAACTGCACAAGCTGACCTGCCAAAAATAGCCACTGCACTAAACTGTTGAATTGCTGTTAAAAATAGCACTACCAAGAATAGTACTTACTAAACATAGTAAGTTGTTCCAAACACATTTTCTTCACATTTTGAGCAGTCCTCGCAACTTACTAAAAATAGTAAGTTCGGGAAAAGTCCTTTGTTTCAATTGCATGTCACACCATCTCAAAGCTCTCTGAAAACCCAGAAGAAATCCAGAATCAGAACTATAAAACACCAACATGCAAGCCCCCAAAACTGCCAAGGAAATAGCCAAAAATGCAAGTCACTATCTCATCATACATGTTACCACATCCCAAAGCTCTCCAAAAACCCAGAAAGCTCCACCAGACATGCATCAAAACATCTCACATGCAAGCCTTCAAAACCTCCTTCGAAAGTGGAAACCTTAATTTCAGCTCCTGACTGGCCTACGAGCTTCCGGAAGTAGGCTATCAGACACAAAAGAGTGTATGGCTAAAATGGGGACATTACATAAACGCCTTTAGATATGCATTGATTCCTTTCACAAGTTCAAAGCCTCCTAAAATTCAATATTTCTTCCCTAGCTACTCTCGACAAGTCTCTGGAAAGGCGACTTCTTATTTCTAACACCACTTTGTCTCTATCCGCTTTCCACTAATTCGTATACATCTTTTCCCGTTCTTGTCTCTTGTGGTAGACTCCTGTATTTCAATCGCCTTTTAGTTTTGTCCCGTTCGCAGCTGAATGAGCAGCTTTTAATTATTTATACCGAAAATCAATTATTTGTCTACAATCGAACTTTTCTCTAACAAATCTTGTCTTCTTCTGAATAATATCTAGAATTCTAGATGCCACAAGTTACTGCCAATCTAATTCGTCCTCATCTCACGATTCTTTATTCACAATCTTTGTGTTTCATTTGTCTTGGAGTGGCTCCCTTTTGGTGTGATAATCCCTTGAAATGAGACGACGGTTCTAAATTTAATCGCTAGCATAAAATTTTTTAGACTCCTATAATATTTAAATCATTCCTCTAACCTTATCAACAATCCAATACTCTACAATTGATAATCTCATCAAATCTGAGGCTTGAAGTTGGAATTCTTCGTCCAATCACCTGAGCAGTCTTGAAGTTGGAATTCTTCGTCCACACAAGAACTTTGCCTTTAGAGAAGGCAACTTGGTATCCCTTGTCTTCCAAGGCTGAAATGGAAACAAGATTATGCTTGATGACTGGAACAAATAGCACATCACTCAACTGCAGGGTAATGTCGGAATCCAAGTGAAGAAAGGAGGTCCCAACTCCTTTCACAAAGTAACTAGCATCATTAATCGTGCCTCTTCATTAATCATCATGTCGGCCTTAACAAACAAATGCAACTCAACAATAAATCGTGCCTCTTGAATGAATCGATGTCTCAATAAATTAAGCCATAGGCTATAATTTAATTTATCACATGTAGTAAAGGAGATTGCTGGAAGAAGACCATGACGCTACTCTAAACATCAACACTCCCTCTCAGCTAGGGAGGATTCTTCCAACTGCACAAGACATATCACCTCATCGTGATATCTACCACAATGGCTATGACCATATGTGGAAAAGAAAGATATCACCTCATCATGATATCAGATATCACATCATCGTGATATCGACCATCATGGCTACACCCATGTATGGTATGTACAAGTGCTCATCGCTTAAAGTGATGTTGTCACCTCATTGTGACGTTCACCATGGCTCTCCCAAAGGGTGAAACACAAGTACATGAAAATCATCACGGACTCTCTCACGTGATGTTGCCATGGAGTCACACACATGACATCCACCATGGCTCTCCCAGAGGGTGGAAACAAGGGCTTTCACCTCAAATCTCAAAAGAGAAATGCATTAACAAGAGCTTGCACCTCAAATCTCTCTCAAAGAGAAATGCATTAAGGAAGATCACTGATACTGAGACTCCTTCTCAGTTAGGGCTGGATTCTCCACCATACCAAGCTTGTCTCGAAAGTACACAAACTTTATCCTGAAGAGAGGCTTGGTGAGAATGTCTATCGTTTGCTCATCAGTGCTGATATACTTCAACTGTATTGCTTTCCTCAATACCATATCTCTGATATAATGGTATTTGATCTCAACATACTTGGTTTTGTCATGAAACACAGGATTGACAGAAAGCTTCACATAGCTTTGGTTATCACAATGAATGATAGTAGACTCCATTGATTGTCCAAACAATCCTACAAGGAGCTTACAAATCCACACTACTTCTTGAGCTACCACACAAGCTGCAATATACTCTACCTCTGTTGTACTCAATGCTACAGATGACTGCTTCCTGCTGCACCAGGATATTATTGCAGTCCCTAAACTGAAGCAACATCCAGAGGTGCTCTTTCGATCAATGACACACCCTGCCCAATCAAAATCAGTATAACCATGCAACTTCAAATCCACACCTGAAGAATATCTCAACCCATATCCAACGGTGCCACGCAAGTATCTCAAGATATGTTTTGCTACAACAAGATGTATTTGCCTCAATTCACACATGAACTAACTAAGTGCACTCACTGCATAGCAGATATTTGGTCTAGTGTTGACTAGATACATCAAGGATCCAATCAACTGCCTGTACATCGTGGGATCCACCAAGTCTGCACTAGCTGTGTTGGCGTTTAAATTCGCACCTCTAGAATGCGGATTTGAAAACGGACAGCTATGCACAGATAAACTGCTCTTCAAATTAGGAGGGGAAGCTCCCTCTTGCTGATGGTGTTTGAAAGAAAGTAAACTAAAACTAAGTTGCCTATCTTTTTGGATCAGCTTAGAGCACAAGGTTTTTTAAACACAAACGCCGCAGCTGAGATTTTCTGATAAGAAGTTCAACTACGACTAACTTAGACTAAAGACGTTCCTAACCTCTCAAGTAATAGCAGAGCAAGAGAAGTTAGAAATTAACAAGGTAGATTTTCTGACAAAAATACTTTAACAATCTCTCTCTCAACAAACACCTACACACTTCACTGTAAGCTGAAATAAAGATCATGAAAGCATAACATAGATAACGGAAATCTGAGATTTTAGACCAAGGCAAAAGAGGCTCATGATTTTATTACTCAAATCTCTAAAACAAAACTCCCTTCTAACATGCCTTGAATAAGAAATTGCAGCTAAGGAGGCTTGCAAACTTATTCTTAACACAATAGAAAACAGCAATCTCACTAACTCCTTGTTGGCTAAAGAGGCTCAACAATTTGCTTATCACAATACAAATGAACAATACTTGAGCAACAAATAGAAGGCACAATAGGCTCAGCGTTTTGTTCTCATAAGCACGGTTAAAGAAAATAAATGAGCAAAGGCTCTTATTTATAGAGAAGCAAAGGAGTAGGGAACCCTAAAATCTCCTTGCTTTCACAATCTAGGGCTTGCTCAGCAAGCAAGCTTTATTACTAAATCTAGAAACAAGATAACAACTAAAACCCTAAAAGCAGTAAAAGCGGAAACGCCAACTATTACATCTTATCTTCTTTCTATCCTCAAAGAATGGATAAGGATTATTCCAAGAATAGAAAGAAAGCGGAAAGAAAGCTTCTAGAAGAAAGCTGCTTTTAAAGCTCGATCACATCCGCTAGAAGTCCGAGATTGTGTCTCGTTCGGTGCATCTATACCATCAACAGCAAAACACCGCTTTTCAAGAATATCTTCAGCATCTTCAATGGATCTTAGGAAATCTTCAATCTCATTGGCCGCTTTATTGAACTTTGCTGACATCACTGAAATATGACCTATCCTTCCGCCAACTGGGCTGCAACTTTGAACAACGTTCTGGAACTGATTTTGCACCTCCTCAAGCCTGACATAAGAACCATCTTCAAGACTGTACTGAGAGGGGATCTCTATGACAAATTCACTGATGAAAAGGAGAGCTTCAACCACCCTTTGCCTGTAGGTGATGAATTCTTCAGATATCCTCTCATAGGTTTTAACTTTGAAAACATGACGTTCTCTCCATGCAAGGATTTGTCTTTTATGCTCCTTTGAAACTGTTGAACCGTAAGCTGTGTCTAAATCAGCAATGATAATCTCATGCCTAGGTTTTACTTCAGCCCATGTTTGTTCAAATCCTTGGATGCTTTGACGAAGTTTATGAGCATTCTCTCTCAACTGGAACATCTGAGCCAAGATCTCCTTTCCTCTGACAATGAAGCTCTCGATCCACTCCTGAGTCTCTTTCCCACATATGACCAGCTGTCTTAACTGATGGTGATCAGCTGGTGTCTCTAAGATCTGGGGCAGCAACTGAGTTGTTTGGGAAGAACCACGAGCAAGGTTAGAAATAAAAAGCTTAAGCTGCTGATTTTCAGCCTTGAGGGCGGCCTTGTCTTCTCCGTCTTTAAGCACTCTTTCATGTAGGTTTTCAGATACAACTTTGAAGAGACTCAAATCTGCATGTCTGGTATTTCTACCAAGATTAGCCTTGACCATTACAAAATCATCCATGTTCACCTCATCTCTATTCTTATCTTCTGGAGGCACAGCAGTCTCTACAACAATCTCGTTATCAGGATTCCTATCAAAGTGAGCTTGCTTCTTTGCCTTCTTCTTAGGAGGTTCCTGATAAATATTATCGAGATCATCAACACTCACTTGATATGAAGGCCTTCTCCTAACCCTTCCTAAGGAGTTCTCAAGCCAAGACACCGTAGTATCTTTACTAACTTCCTCAGGAGGTACTGCTGCGATCTCTTCATCATCTTCGATATCAAGATCAATGTGAATTGGTGACGAACCCGTCAAAGGTACAGGAACATGTGTTGAAGGTGGCTCCTCTGCTTCATTCTGAGAATGGGCTCGTCAAGAGGAACTTCTGAATCAACTGTAGGCTGTTCCTGTATGACTATGCCTGAGAAATCCAACCTTCTCTTTACATTTTTATTTGATCTACATCCTTTGACGCCATCTTGAGACTGACTTTTACCCTTTCCTTTTGACTGTGCTGTAGAAGAAGAGGGAATTATCCTTGGCGGCTCTGCTACTGGAATAGAGTTCTTCCTTTTAAGCACTAGGAAAACCTTACTATACTCCACAACTTGTTTTGTTCTGTCTTCAACTGAAAGAGATTCCTTGTTTGCCCAATTAACTTGTGGAAGAGGCTGATCCTCGATTCTTTTCTGAGTGTACATTGGTAGAAGCACATCTTCATCATCATCGGAGAGTCCTTCAATGTCTTCATTCAAACAGTCTTTCATCTGATGGAGAGTCAACCTGCTGTAACTACGCCTTCGCACTTCAAACTCATCTGCACAGTTAGCCCAAAAATCTTCAAGTGCGGGTATGTGATTGTAGTTCTTCTCCAACCGGCCAGCGTAGACACCATGAGGATCAAATGACCGCCTCTCACTGTAGGGTTTGAGACCAAATTTATCTAATTCTTCTCCAATTGTCTTGGCATCTGCAGCAGTCCTGCATGTATAAATACCCAACCCTAATGGAAAGTGAAGAGAGGGTTTCTTTCTATTTCTCAAGACTGTGTGGACACCGTGAGCTTGCCTCAAGAATTCCATGAAGATGACCTCGTCTGACGGATACCTTGGCAACATTAGCGGGGCACCTGAATAACCATAAACCCTGAGATAGGTAAAGGTAGGAAACTGTATAAACCAATCTGCCCATTCCGCCATTGCTGCCCTAGCAACTGAAGATATGCGGACGTGCAATTCATTGTCTAAGTCACGCACCGTGTACATCAAGAATGCCTCGTTCACCCTTTTGTAGTGGTGCAACGACTTTGTGAACTCCAGCTGAGGATAATACTTATATATGTGTTGAACGCTCAATGACCCCTCGGTGTTCAATCCTCTGAATTGACCTTGATAGGCCACCAGGTAGACTAGATATGACACCATGTGAAATACATGAAACTGGAAATATTCTGTTATTTGTTGATGTAGGCAGTCACTAATCAAAGTAGGCCAATCATAAAACTCGGTTTTCTTCATAATGTGAGGTATGGCATAAAACATCCAAGGTTGGAACTTGGTGGCATCCTCGGAACCAATGACCCTGTTGAGCAAAGTGATGATGATGGCAACTTCGTCCTTGAACTCCCCTCGTCCGACATTCTTGGGCAATGTCTTATGTTTTTCTTTCATCCATCTTCGGGCAATCTTTCTCTTTGTCAGATGGTTCTTTATGCATATTCCACATCTTTTCACATTCATCCCTCAAAGAGTTACACTTTCAAAGCCATGGGGAATGGAAACACTTCTTTTCTAACCATGTCGCTTTAAACCTAAATCAACCCCGCCGATTCGGCCGACCGATCTCCCTAGTAGCCTGTTGTAATGCTTAATGTAAGCTGACATTTAACTCAAGGCTCGAACCGTATTATAGAATAGACGCTGCCGCTAGGAGTCCAGAATGACCTGTGTTCTTGATTGAAGTGTTGCCTCGCCTTCCAAATGATGAAGATCACACCGCTTGGACATGATGCAAGTCCGTTCTGCCTGTTTTGATGCACTAGAAAAAGTGCTGATTCGATTTGAAAATATTAGAGCGTACCCATTTCGTAAAACTTGAAGAATGACCAAGAACTCATTTTGTCTGCATAAGCCCAATAATTTCTATTTTTAGAATGCTGATTTTTGGTGCTTCAACCGACCTAATTCTTGGAGAATTTTTCTTCTGGTATGGGTTTTGTTCGGGAATGACATGCACAACCCGTGATCCGCTTTTGAAAATCTTGAATTTTGGACCTAAAAAGCAAAGAACCCTACTTCTTCAATTTTTCCCGAAAAAAGCTGGCATCTGGGTTTTGTTCAGAATATCATTAGAAATGGACCCAGTTGATCGGATTTGCAAAACTCTGACGTTTGATTGAAAAAGCAGCCAACCCTAGGTTTTTGGAAAAAAGCTGCGATATGGGTTTTCTTCAGAAGACTGATTGGAAAGGACCCAGATGGTTGAAATTTGAATGCACTGAGGTTTTCACTGACATGCAAAATAAAAGCACTTGCTGCAACTTGATGAAGTTATTGAAAAATTCTTCAGAAGGTGGAGGCAAAAAGACCCAGATGACTGAAAAATTGAAAGCCTTGGCCTTCTGCTTGAAAAATTTGATCTTCTGGAACAAAAAGCTTGAAAGAACAATGGTTTATGCTTGCTGGTCTGAAAAATCTGATGTAAAACCAGCAACTATGGATTCTTTAATCACAAAAATTCTTCAAACTTGCTGCTCCAACTTTCTCCTCTGGATGCTACCTGCAAAAATAATGAAAAATACATTGAAAAGAAGTGTTAAATAGACTTAGGTTTTGATTTTAGGTTTTGCTTTTTTCTGCTTTTATTTCAAAACCCTAAATCTCATCTTCTCAGCTTGGACGCCATCTTCCTCTTCTCACAATTTTGAAATTTTGAAAATCTCAAAAAAAACTTCTAAGGCATGAAGGTTTGGGCGCCTTTCTCCAAGAGGGGCGCTCAACTTCACCAATGTTAGTCAAAATTTTGACTTTTTCAACTTTTCTCAATTTTAACATGCCACTTCGCCGGGATTGTTGATTGTTTGTCTCGACAGAAGTAGCCGGCGGTGGTTCATCGGGCGTGAGTCGGATCGAGCCCTCCTCAAGAAGATGCCCGGAGGCACTCCTCCGGCTAAAACTTTTTCTCACCTCCGATTCATGGGAGGCTTTTCCTTCTAGGGGCGCCCAGCTTTCAGTGTTAGCCATTTTCCTGATCCAAGTTCTTCCTTCTCCCTTTGATCTTCTGGTGAATCCGATTCCTGAGCTACGCCGATCGGACTGACTGGCTGAGGTTTCGCTGGATACCGATTTTCTGCGAGGCCTTCTTGAAATTACTTCTCCAAATTCCATCATTTGAGGCTTTTAAAACTTGGGCTATTTTCTTCAAGGAGGGCTTCCACTTTCATCGATTTAAAAAATTTTCAATTTATTCGGTCTCTACTTCTCCGTGATGACCTTGTTGGATCTTAAGCTCCGGGCGTCGGATTTGACTGATGGCTGGGCTCATTGCGAAGCTGACGGAGAATGAAGGGGGGTGCTCTGGAGACACTTTTGTCAAAAAGTGGATTTTTACCCTTCAAAAGGTTGGGCGCCTATCTTGACTGGGGGCGCCCAGTTTACCAACACTTAGTTTATTTTTTGACTTTTTCACTTTTGCTTTGAATTTCTCTTTTCAACCTCTCGTCGGACCTTCTGTTCAGCCTTTTGAATCTGATGACTGCGAGCTCCGTTTGTCGTGCTGAATAGCTCACTGCAAAGCCAGTTGAATTCTGAAGACATCCCGTTGTAACTTCGACTGCAAATTTCTCTGTCTGCATCCTTGAAAAGTTGGGCGCCTTTCTCTTCTTAGGGCGCCCAGTTTCTCCAGACTTAGAAAAATTCATAATTTATTCAACTTCAAGTTTCAGATTTTCACTTCATACCTTCTATTTTGACTTGAATTTGTCGGAGACTGGATCGTCGGATGCTCTGACGGGGATATCCATCGCGAAGCTGACTGAACACTGAGCAGCTTCTATTGGAGATCCAAACCCTAATTTCTTCATCTGGTGCCCTAAAAAGGTGGGCGCCTTTCTTCAACCGGGGCGCCCAAACTTAGCAGACTTAGAAAATTTTCATGACTTTTCACTTTTCTTCCTCGATCCTCGTGCATGTTCATCATTTCACTTTCTGCTGGAAGTTTTGAATGCTAAAATTAACGCCTGGCAGTCGGATGACCTCCATTGATGACCTCGGAACTCCAGATATGCTTCTGCTTCTGAATAGACCCAGGGGCAAAACCGATTTTAAGATTCCGACTGCACCTCTGATACGGACATTATTTTGAGCTAATCAAAATCGGGCCGACCTCGCCGGACCAACTTTCTATTTTAGAAATTTTCTATTTTTAGAAAATTTTGCCAGTATCCGTTTCGAAAGAAACCCAGAAAAACCCAGAAAACGTTACTATTTCGAGAAAATTTCTAAAAATAGCAGTTTTTCTAAAATTTAGGGATGAAAAACTGAGATCTGGGTTTTGTAGGTCAACCTGCTCTTAGCAGACCCAGATCGTAAGAATTTGAAAATTTTGTGTTTTAACCCTCCATGCAAGGCATGCACACCCAAATTTTGACCTTTTTCATTGATTTGACAAGACTTTTACTCATTTCTTCAAAATGTCTAAGTGTAACAAAAATTTTAATTTTGGGGTACAACAAGCTGTAGCCTCCTTCAACTTCTGTAAGTTGGTCTCCATAGGCGTAGACATGGATTTGCAATCCATCATACCAAACCTCTTCAAAATGTCAACGGTATACTTCCCTTGACTTAGAATCATCTCATCTAGCTTCTGCCATACTTCTAAGCCAAGGAAGCAATGCATGAGACCAAGATCCTTCATTTCAAATTCAGAAGCTAACTCCTTGCATTTGATAATGAGGTGTTCTTCTGCAGTAAGAATCAGATCATCAACATACAAAACCAAAATCAATGCTTCACCATCAATTACCTTGAAATACAGGTTAGAATCAGCATCATTCTTGGAGAAGCCCAAGCTTAACAGTCAACGATCTATCCTTTTGTACCAAGCATGAGGAGCCTACTTAAGACCATACAAGGCCTTCTTCAGCCTGCAAACATGAGACTCCTTCCCATGTACCTTGAATCCATCAGGTTGCTCAATATAAACTTCTTCCTCGATTACTCTGTTCAGAAAAGTTGTCTTCACATCCATCTAATGAATCTTCCATCCTCTAGATGAAGCAATGGCAATGATGGTCCTGACAGTTGTAGTTAGTTGTAGCTATTAATAATAGTTTGAGGGCTCTCTGAGTACTCTGCAAAACTCTCCAAACTCCCGAGTCTCTGAGTTGGCCAAGCCGACTCAACCAAACTCCCGCACCGAGTCTGGTTAAGTCTTGGAGAGTACTTGGTCGAGTCTTGCTCCAAGACTCCCGAGTCTTAGGCTTGAACTCCCGAGTCTTGAGTGCAGACTCTTCTAGCACCTGAACATAATAAACATACTGTCTAAAATTCCAAATTTTGAGAGTTTGAGGATCATATGGCATGTGTAATGTTTGAATTATGACAAATTGATAGTCAAATTAGACTTTTATGTGTTCTAAATGCATTCATTTCTTTTTTTTTGTGTAATGTGGTTTTTTTTGTTGAGTCCATGCCAAGTTTTCTGCCAAGTCTCGAGTCCAAGTCAAAATTTTGGGCTACCAAGTCAAGTTCGAGTCTGAGTCCTAAAACTATGATCAATATTATTGCAATATGTCATGCCCCCGAATTGGAGGTATCGTGATTTAATTAAATTAATTGGTTAAGTTGTCCAAATTAATGATATTTCATAAGGATAGCTTAATTGATTATTTTAATTAAAATATAGTGGAGGTATTAAATTAATTATTTATAAAGTTATTCCAATAAATTAATATCAAAAGGGTGACTTTATATTTAATTAATTTAATAAAAGTGACTAAATAAAATAATAAATTATAAAGTCACTTAAAAGAATAAAATAATAATATTTCTAGAAGCTTCCTGGAAGTCAATGAGAATTCTTTATAAAGAGCTCAATGCAAGCCATTTTCATCATGTCTCGGTTTATTCTATTTTCTTACCTGTGTGGTAAAAGCTAAGTGCTTGCATTGCCCGAGGGTTTGAAGACTCTAGGGTACCGGTTTTGTTTGTGAAAGATCAACCCTAGTTGGAGATGTGGAGAAATCCATCCAGGGTTTCTACAGGTGCTTCATTGAAGAATTTTGACAAGTGCAATAGCTGATGTATTATTGCCCTTCTAACAGGAATTCTAAATTGATGTGATAGCTGGTTTATTATTGCATCATCATCATTGTAGCAGCTGAGGTATTGTTGCAAGCTTAATTTCAATGGAGAGCAACAGCTGGTGCATTGTTGCATTTCTATTTGAAGAGAAGGTTTATTTCTGTTGGTCGGTTTGATTCCAAATTTTAATTGTCTTAGACCAAAATTTGGAGAATGAGTGATATTCTGATTTGAAAGAAATAATTGCAAATTGTGAAGTCATTTCCAGCCTCGAAGGGAATTCGATTTTGAGATATATTTACAGTTTGAAGGGGTTGGTTTTAAGAAGAAAGTTAGAGGAGGTATTCTTCAATTATATCCAATCAATTTTGGGCATTCAAGGGACAATTTGCATTTTCAGTCAAGAGGGACAGCTTATAACAATATTGCTGGTGCGATTTTAATGTTGGGAGAAATGATTAAATTTGAATCTGCCTGAGGGAAAAACGTAGGTCATCAAGAGTGAATCGCTACATTCTTGGGCACTAAGGAAGACGATTTTTGAGGTTAGCAATTTATCTTGGTGTTGCTGGCAGCTCTTACCAGGTTCCTCTATCTTGCATTGGAGTAGCATTTAGCAATTATCTAAATGTCATTGTTGTAATCGTTGGTCTGTCAGTATAAGCTTTGCAAATTTCAGTTGCATTTGAATCTCATAATTGCTGGATCAAATCGTTGTCATAACAGTGAGCTGTAAGTGCATTAGTTTCAGTTGTAGTGTGCATTTGCCATCTTCATACATTTTAATTCGTCCATTCTAGAGGGTGATCTTGCATATTCCAATATTGCCAAGTATTGTAATCAGCTACAAATCATTTTAATGAAGATCGGACATAGCATGGCAATTGTTTGTCAAAATGTATGTTGGCTGTAGCTGCACTTTGCATTTCATTTTCAGTCATTACATTGCCTTAGAAATCGGAATATATTTTGTATTGTATCCTACTTTCATTTTCAGTTAACTGCATAATTAGATACAAGTATTTGGAAGTCTTTATGCATCTTCATCATTATACAAAACCAAAGCAAACAGAAGAAAAACATTTATCAGCTGGGAAGAGGTTGTTTGCCAATTGCTTGACAAAATTCCTAAGGGCTGAAAACCAAAAATAAAGGCCAAATTTTGCAAGGGTCTTTACACAATATCTATAGGCTACTGAGCAACATAAATTTTAAATTTGTAATCTATAATGTCCCCTTCTTAGACCTAATATGTTCAGTGACCATTAGCCAATTTTCAGAGTTCCCGTAGACTAAGTGGTAAGGCAAGCGGACTCCAAGATTATTGGAGGATGCAGTGGTGGCAATTCATGGGTTCTTTTGTTGGCATTGAGCTTAGGGGATGATACTGGTCTGAATGACACTCTCTGTAATGTTTTTGAACTTTTGGAGTGTTCTCCAAACTTCTTGGAAAGTACATCTATTTTTACCTATGTAGCCGGTTCGCAGGGTTCTGGCCCGGGTCCTGGTCCGGGTTCGCCCTGGGTTCGGGTCCTGGTCCGGTCCTTCTGCTGGTTCGGCCAGGGTCCTTGCATTTGGGCCTTGGTTCGCCGGTGAAGAACCCGGGCGAACCCGAGCAGAACCCGGGCGAACCCAAGGCGAACCCAAGCAGAACCCGGGCATCTGGGCGGCAAAAAGTGATTTTTTTTTGTTTTTTTTAATGTTTCCTTTATTTTGACTTTGACCCACGCCCATGGGAACCCTAAAAGTGACCTCTAAAACATGTTAAACACCTAAACTGCCTCATTTTCATTCATTTGTTTTGCAAACAGGCATTTTCATTCCAAGAGGCTGAGTACTATTTACTTATCAGCGTGTGATACAACTGAGAATATAAGCCCTCAGCTAGCCCTCAGCTAACACACATCTCTTCTCGAAAGAGTTTCCTTTATGTTTATGTTGCTTAATAATGCTTTTTGAAGTGCAATATGATTTTTTCTTGGATTTTGGGTGTTCTGGAATTTTCATATTCCAATATTGAAAATTAAAACAAAAACAACAGAATATCATATTTCAGTTTAGTTTTTCCCTCAGTTCAGAATTTACAGAAACTACAATGTCAGTTCTTACACCACTGTTCTTTACTCCTATATCTGATAAGACTAGTACTTAATAGTAATGAACATAAACAGCAATGAATACTAGGTAGACTAAAAGAAGTACATCTTTATTCATATGAAGTTCTTACTTAGAAATATACCAGAGATGACCAGCCAAGGATCAGACTACTTTCCCTGACTAAGAAAAACCTATTTAAAGAACCTGATGGTTGACAAGCAGGACACAACCATCAACACTATTAATAATTGTCTCCTTAAACCTACCCACAAGCTGATAAGTAAATAGTACATAGTCAGATACAACCAAATTAATATAAGCACACATGTATATACATATAAATAGCATATACATACATAAATATATCTATGCATGTATATAAGCACACATGTATATACATATAAATATACTATTCATGCTTCTAGGCTGCATATATATATATATATATATTTTTTAAATTTTTTTGTAATTTGTACTAACGAACCCAAGACGAACCGAACCCACCCCCCAAAAAATTTTGCCGAACCGGCGAACCGAACCCGCGAACCCGAACCCGAACCCGAACCCGAACCGGCTACTTAGATTTTTACCATTGCTAGTACAGGTCGTACCATCTAATTTGTTGGTGCTGATTGAAGCATGAAGAATCTCCTCATGGGTATTTGACCAATGGTTTCTATGGGTTTGGCGACTAGAAAGTAACTGTTTGCAGATTGCAAGGAAGAGATTCTGATTTTTGGGATACAAATCGCCCTAGGACAAGGCTATTCCCTAGGGAGGCGTCTGAGTGGGCAGAGTAAATCACCCCCCTTTTCTTGTTGTTTGGGGTTCCCAAGGGGGCGCCTAGGCCTTGTAACTTCATTGATATCAGTTAGAGGATGAACTTCAGCAGATTGGAGTGTGTTGAAGTGCCTTTTCATGGCTACCTAGTGATTTTTTGAGTATATCGGACCTGTTGTCCTTCATATCAGACCTGATGCAGTTCATTATCAGATTGTTTCAGACCTTCATGTGCTCTCGGATCAAGGTATAGTCACATTGTTCTACTTGGGTGTTGATTTCTGGTTGTTTGGGGTTCATTTGTGGGCTAATTTCATCTTTACTTCATCTCAAGTTTGTAAGCAGCAGTCCTTTATTGTTCATGAACTGAATTGTAATGAGCTCATATTGTAACACTGCTTGGTAGTACCGTTGCTGACTTAGCTCTTGTTTTGATTTGCTACTTACCCCACTGCATAAGTGGTTACATTGGCTTATCCCACTAAAAAAGTGGTTACTAGCCCCACTAAATAAGTGGTCATTGGAATTTCACTCCCCACTGAAAAGTGGAAGAACTGATTTACTTTCATTATTGTATTAGCCTACCCACTACATAAGTGGATGTGCTCTACTCACCCCACTGAACAAGTGGTTTACTTTCAAAAGTAGTATTATGTAATCCTTGCCACCGTATGCTCTCACCTACCACACTAGGAACTGGGTGATCAGAAAGTGGAAGGAAATTGATTTAGTTGATTATCATTGCTTTATGTTTTGATATTAACAAGTTCTAAAAATAAAAAAATTAGGGGTGGATATTACAGAATCCTAAAAATTTGAAGCGTAAATTAAATTAGAAATAACTATCAAGCTATCTATTGAAGAAATATAGAGGCCATCCCTTGAAAAATCCATAACGATTTTTTTCCATCATCGTTCATCGTTGTTGTTTCCTTCTATGGCATGTAAAACCCATGAAATTGCAAACAATGTTGTTGTTTAGGGTCTTTCAAGGGTAAAAAGAAACAAAAAGGTCAAACAAAAATACCTCGAAATCATTGGCTCAATCTAGAATCACATTGGAATCGCATTTTGTGACCTAGAATCTCCCAAGCTTGAAGGGTGACGATTCCAAACATTTTGAAGGGCAAAGATCTTAACCTTGTTCAAATCCAAAAACAATTCAAACTAGAATCTGATGCCAAGACAAATCATACCTAGAATTGGCTTCAAATTTGCTAATTCAGTAAGCTTGAGCTTCGCTGCTCCTACATGCTTTCTGCTTGGTAGAGAGCACTTCTCAACAGTTCTTCCCCCCGCTGCCCGCCCCCTCCTTTGCATTCATTAGTAGAAAGAAGGAACTTTATAGGCGATGTTGGTCTCACTCCTAGTAGGCGCTTTTCTCTCAGCGGTGCCTCCTCCTGCTATTCCTATTCATTTAGAAGAAAGGTGGGTGTGGTTGCGCTTACCTGAGCTTAGCAACCCTTCCCTATTAAAACCTAGAACAAATCAAGCAACCACTTAAAGAGAAATTTTGTGTACATTATACCTATGTCGCTGGTCGGGGTTTGTGTTTGGCAATTTGACGATCATATTTTTCCTAGGTAAAAGTTGTGTTTGGTCATACAATATATATAATATTGAAATATATAAAAATAATAAGAACAATATAAAAATATTGTGATTAAAATTAAACCAAAAATTATGGAACAATGCCAAGAGCAAAATCACACAAAGCAGCAAACAAAAGAAAGGGAAACAGTTGATAGCAAAAAGAAAAATGGTGATGGAAACAAAGATCAAACACGAGCAAAGAAGATCCCAAACGGAAGAGTCAAAAGCACAAGTAGAGGAGGACAAACAAAGAACAAAGGTGGAAAAGTTTAAATTTCAAAAGGAAAACAAATCGGGATGAGCAACAAAGGGCATGGAGTAAAAGGAATTCCTTTCAGCAAGAACACTATCTTCAGAAACCAACACAAAACCAATGGATAAAGATTACAACTAATCCACCAAAAGGCTTTTTAAGAGCAAAACAATCCCACTAAGCGAAAGGAAAACATCAACAAATAAAGGGAGCATAAAAATTGAAACGGATGAGATGATTTTGGAGCAGCCACTCAACATTTCAAAGACCACATATTTTTTGCCAAAGCGGTAAATTATTGGCCTTCAAGAGCAAGATTTCAAGAATGGGTTCAAAAAAAAGGGGAAAGGATGTGGAATTCAAAGCACTTACCCAAGGATTCCATTTGATAAAATGGACGAGCAAAGTGAAGAAACAATTTAATCCTCAACACACATAACGAGACATCTCAATAAACATTTACAAGTAGCATAGGCATAATAAATGCCATTGATTAAATAATGAACTCTAGATAACAATAACACTAAATACTTGATGAATAGTAACTCCAACAATATGTAAACATGAGAATTACTACAAGAAATCTAAGTGCAAAATAGCATTTATTTATACTATTTTACAAAGCTACTACATGAAGATAAATAAACACCGAACTACTACTACTCTAAGAATAGTTGATTGCATGAATTGCAATTGTTATTACGAATTTCTATCCTCCAATATTAAAACTTAAATCATGCAACCTCCAACTAAACTATAGAGAGAATTTATTATAAATTATTTTAATGCTCGCATCTCTATCATGGCAAGAAATATAAAAATAGATGATCTAAAAATAGTTGACTCCAAGTTATAAATAGCAAAGACTAAAAATAGTGTAAGGCTAAAAATATCAAAAGCTCCTCACACTAAAAATAGAGACCATTAAAAAACAACAGATTAACAATAGCTCCGGCTATAAATAGCAAATCCTAGAATATGCTCTTCTCTTTGAAAGTCATGATGGTTAAAATAGCATGAGGTACTTTAACACGGGCTAAAAAATAGACTTTTGGATAGGTGGCTTTGCATTAATTTGATAATTATATAGTTTTTCCTCTAATCATAGCAAACCCTCTAAAAGACCTTGAAAAATCTACTTTGACTTTCAAATCCCTTTGATAGGCATGCACTTCTACTTTACAAAAGTATCAATACAATATAAAATGGCTTTTGAACTTGCAGTTTTGAGTTACTTTATATAGATAACCACCAAGTGTACACCTAATAACATATTTTTTAAAATTTGAAAAATCCCTATGGTGAGGTGTGTGCCATTCCCCTCACACATGTTATGGAAATTGAACACATAAAAATAACCAAGATACTTATTAATAAAATATGAAGCAAAAGCTTTCTTATAGAGGATTACAATAAAGGACAACAAACCACATTATGAATGTGTGATAAATAAAAAGAACATACTAAAAAGAAACAAAACATAAACTATATCCTAAACTCAAAATGACACTATTAAAGCCTACAACTAATATCCAATTGACTGGTATTAAACAAAAATTACTTAAAAACCTCCCTTAACAGTCAATCTACTAAATATGCTAAGCCTCTCTTGAAATTTTACATATTTGTAAGGACCCAAAGACTTGGTAGGAATGTCTACAGTTTGGTCCTCTATTGGACAATATTGCAGAAAAATAGATCCATCTTCTACTAGTAGTCTAATTAAGTGGCAATGTATTTCCACATATTTGGTACGCTTGGCAAGTTTGAGCACCCCTTGATTGTCATAGAATAGGAGTGAAGACTTAGCACAAGTCTATATCCTATATGAATGAAGCTATTGGTTTATGCCTAGTATGCTTTGAAGAATTATTTATGTGTATAATATAAAGATATGTAAAAATCCTTACATAGTCAACGCTACATAAATCATATGAGGAAGTTTTCTTCCTATTATCATGAAAGGCAATAGACCTAATAAAGAACCAACTCACAAATACTAACATAATATTTTGAACTATAGAATGCCGATATGGTAACTACTACCTACTCATTGACAACTCATCTTGGTGGTTCCTTGCTGTTTAGTATTTCTTTGTTTTTGTCCTTCCCTTTTATGAGGCCTTTCTAGGTTTCTCTTCCTAGAAATTTCTGTTGTAAACTGCTATACTCTTGAGCACCATTGTAAGAACCCACACCTGGTGGACCCTAATCACCCACAATTTTCTGCCCTTTGCTTGATATTCAATGTTTTCAGTGTTTGGGTTTTGCTTGAGTTTTTCAATGTTATTTTGCCAAGGAATAAAGAAAGTGCAAATACATATGCCAATGCTCAAATGAAAGATATGCTGATAGTACTATGAAGGCTGGAAAACAAATCCATAATATTCTTTACAAGGAACAAGTGACTTTAATACAGATTTGTCCTTTTTCATGAAATTATGAGCTCATACTGGAAATATGCAAATCTGAACCCTTAACAGCAATGACTGGAACAACAATTATTTCGTGAATTTTCTGAGTGTAGGCATGACTGTCACAATCTAGATTAACCCAGAATTTGAACAGCAATTAAAAGACTCGGTCTAGAACATCATTTACACACAACCATGGTAAGATAACACCCTGAGAACTCACACAGCAGTAACTGAGACTCTTGGCATTACAATGAGCACCCAGCAAAAACAACAAATCTGATATAAATACCTACAGCAGAAACTATACTCTTGACTTACAAATGAAGATACAACAATACCAATCTGATTTTTGTGGACACCTACAACAACCATGAAGCATTCTATATATTATGCAATGGACAAAGAGGAACCTGATTAGCAGATGTGCCTTTGATGCTGATGAGAATACAGCCTATGAACACTTCACAAACCAAGTTGCAGCCAAAGAAGTGCCGTCCCTGTTTAGTCTGAAAGCTTATTATCTACTGATCGATGATGCAAACCGATCCTCACAATGACCAAATCAATGAAGTCTTATCATACAACCTAGCACTCCAAAGAACTCCAAAAATGATAACCTAGCACTGTAGCGCGGTACTATTCACGCCCCTGTAGCAATCAGCAATAAATATATTCTACATCGAACCCTTGCAAATCTGGATTATACTGTAGCGGCACTGTAGCTTTTACTGTTCACGCGCACTGTAGCACGACACTGTTCACGTGCACTGTAGCGTTTACTGTAGCAGCAAATAAAAGCTTGAAATCTGTTTGATAATGGCTGCCAATGATAAATACCTTAGGTCTGCAATAGATTAAACTTCTTCAACTTCAAACCCTCACAAAATTTCTTCAAATTTAAGCACAAGCATGGCTCTCGAATGAGCTTCAATTGATAGCACTCTTCACCGAATTTCACAACCTCGATTACGGGCAAGATCAAGAGTTTTCGCTCCAATGTATCGGTAATCAGAGAAACCCTTGTTTCACAAACCTTAAAGTTCTCAACAAGAAGGTTGAATAATCATATCATAATGGTTCGATTTGTCTTTAGCTGTGAATATATAGCTCTCTTGAAAAATTCGACCAAACCCTTCCTTTTAATAATCATTTAAATAAATGATTTAATTTACCTGTTTGGACTTAGGAGAAATAATTAATTAAATGGCGCCCAAATAAATGAATAAATAATTATTCATTATAATCAACTTCTTCACTTTATTATAAAGTATTAAAAATACTTTATAATATACCATTTAATTATTAATATTTAAATACATTAATAAAGTGACTTTAATATAAAGTCAAAATATTAATTATTTAATAAATCGTTAAATACTCCGTTATTTCTTCATCTGACCAACAAATTGATGTACGGGGTCGAATCTGAGCTGACCAGCTGAACCAGGTGCCCTGCTAAAAATAGCAGCTTCCGCCCGTCAGACTTTCTAAAAATAGAAAGTTTCTGAAAAACCACTCTGAAGGACTCTGCGAAGGCCCAACCTGAAACAACTGCAACAATGAAGCTCCTGAACGTCGGGTAACCGCCTCGAATGATCCTCTACACACCACTGTCAGCCTACGAGGATCA
>VDFB02003296.1:0-13239 GCA_007258455.2 Sequoia sempervirens | reverse complement strand
ATATATAATTTATATATATACATATATGTATTTGTATGTATATTATGTATATATGCGTAAAAGCATGTATATATATATGGTAATATTTGCTGAAATTGTGGGACAATTAGATGATGTTAAAGTTTGCAATTGTTGGATATTGTGGTGTGAATGATTTATTTGGAAATAAGCATTGTTAATTAAATTATGTTGTATGATTTTGGGAAAAATTGATTATTTATTTTGCTTGGTAAAGTTGTATTTGTCGAATTATTGTTGAGTCAATTTAGGTTTCTGCTTGTTTGGGTTTGATTAGGTTATGGTTATGTGGGAAAGCCCTTGAGTTAGTTTATCCTTCTATAGGAGCTTAAGTTGCTTGTTAGGGACTTCCAAAGGCATGGGGAAATGATGTTGTAATTATGATCTTTTAATTTGATACTTGTCCCTGATTGACTATAGTTGTGATCTTGAGTTTACATTTGGGTTGTAGTATTTTTATGGGAATTGATTCATATGACTTTTGATGGGATGGTTTTGCCTCACGGTTGTTCTATTTTTCAGTCCAATGTTCTTGTTGGTACAACCCCTTGGAATTTGATGTTATGTTTTGGGTTTCTGGGGAGAGTGGCTCTACGTGGGCATCGACGCACAAAGGGGATGTCAGGGAAACCCATGTTAGAGTTAGAGTAATAAGTTAACAACATTTTGGTTTTTGTCTGATTGAATTCCATAAAGATTGAAGCATTTTATAGCCATTTTTCTATAGGCAACCTATAATTCAGAATTTATGGTTTTGAGAGTGCAAAATGGGTCCCTAAGCCATTCCACCTAGTGAAATTGGTTCAATCTTGGTGGAATGGATCCTATAGGTGTAGGTTTTTTGTTGGTGTAGTTCCCAAGAGTAGGGAAGGAAATTTGGAGGAAATAAGTTGTTGCCCTAGTTGTATTTAATGAGTTTTTGTGTTGAATTTGATGGCTAGAGGTTAGGGTTGGTTGGAAAAACCTTAGGTAGTGATTTATGAAGGTTGGGATAGCATGTACAGGTCTATTTTGGAATTTTTGAAGTGTTGATAGGGTGAGAAAAGGCTAGGAGGTTGTAGTTTCAATAAACCCTCCTTGAACAAGCACAAATAAGCCTAAAGCAATGGTTTTGAAGTTTGATGAATGAGTGAGTGTTTCTTTGGCCAAAATTTGTTGTTTCAATCCATTTGATGCCTATTGAGAGAGATGGAATTTATTTTAGGAGTTTGGATGAAGAACTTCACAAAGTTGTTTTGATAAAGTGGCCTATTTGGCTTAAGGGGCAGTGGGAAAATAATTTTTAGGGAAGGAAGGTCTAAAACAAGTATATGTATAAATTGGATATGTTAAAATAGAGGATAAAGGGTACTTAGAAAGGTGAAGATTTTCTATTTTTGTGGCCTTCTCTAAAATATATGAACAAATTACACTATTTGATATGCTACAAGGAGAATAAGCAAGAATTGTGAAAAGATGTTAAGATAGGGTTTTGAATATTGGAAAGTTGGTTGAAACACTTTGAATTTTGATTTTTTGTAGTTTTCCTCCCTGCTCTGCATCATTGAGGGTCCTTGAGCTTCTTGGCTAGATTTTTGAGGCACAACTCTCTTACTATTTTGGTATAAATATTTACTTCCTTAATGTCCTGGATGAGGGGTATTTTTATGCAAACATATTTTAGCTATCCCAATAGATCAGTTTTATCTTGTGAATGATGTTTTTGGACTATTATTCTCTTAGGAAATGGAGGCTCTAGACTCATTGTTGGTGGATTGACCTGATTTGACTCAGGTTCCTTAGATTATTTATTCATGGGCTCTACTAGGAGTTCCTCATCAATTAATTCAATGATATGAGGAGATGAAGGCCCATCTAACATCTTCCCTAATCTAAGGTGTACATCACTCACTCAACCCAATAGGTGGGGTATTGCATGATGTCATTAGCATAAGCCTGTTGGGAAGGCTTATTATTTTGGATAGGTGTAGGTCATGCTAGTAATTGAGGTGCTCTTGGTGGATTTGGTGTAGTTGTTGAAGGGTTTGTAATTATGGCTTGGTGATGTGTTTTCAAGGGTTGTTGTGGCTATTGATAGGGAATTTTTATTTTTCCATTGTTGACCTCTTTGCCATTGAGTTTTCCACTTATTTTGTTGAGGTGGCCATTGTGAATTATAATTAGGTCCTTGGAAATTCTATGGTGGCCACATGTTTTTTTGTTGTTGATTCCAATTGGATTAAGGTATTGACCATTGTGGGTTTTTCACATTGTCCCAAGATTGAGGGTTCCAATTAGGGAAATTTGTATTGTTACTAGGAAATGACATGTTATAACTCAAAGGATCTTGGGGCATACCTTTTCTTGGTTTCCATGGTTTACGTTGAGCTATGCAGAATACCTAACCATCTTTACCTTCCAATGCATGAAATTTTGATGTCCCATGCTTATCTTTAAAAATATTGGTCGGCTTCTTGTACTTGCAATTTATTTTATTTTGTCAATAGTGTGAACAATATTTTGTAAGGGTTGCATCTGCCTCTTCTTTCTTTTCTTGATGTGGAGGGTATGCAATTGTGTACCCAAGTGGCTAATGATATCCTCTTTCATGTTTGATAGAAGATTGCAATTGATTAACTCCTCTTAAGAATATCAATTTCAAAGATTCATCAAAGAATATATTTTGATGAGATTTCTTGAGGCAGAACTAAAACCTATCTACATAGTCTTCCAAGGATTCATCTTCCTTTTGTGACATCTTGAATATGACAATCCCTATTTCTATCGATGCCTCTACAATAATCTTGGTATTTCTCTAGGAATTTTATCTTCATTGTGTTCTAATTAGGAACAACATCTCTTCCCAACCCATGAACCATCTTAGAGCATCATCTTTTAGTGTTGTTGGAAACAATTTGAGTCTACGAGTATCTATTGTATAGTCATAACTTTGACATAGTACATAAAACTCAAAAAGAAAGATGTGTGGATCATTTGTAACCAACCCATAAAAGATAGTTAGTGCTAAAGGAGGTATATTTTTCAAAGAAACAACCCTCTCTTGGTTGGCTACAGGGAACTCAAACATTACATGCTCTGGTGGGTCTTCAACTACTACATATACCATGATGTTGATGTGTATGTGGGAAGTCTCCTCTATTTTTAGTGTGGGTACTAGTGTGAGGGATGATTCTTCTTCAGGAATACCCTCACTTTTTTCACTGTGTTCACTAGTATTTTGTAATGATTCTTGTGTTGAAGGGATAAATCTTCCCATAGTGTCTCTTTTCCTCTGCATGTAATGTTTGTAACTTTGTGGTTCATTGGTTCCTTCACATTGTTAGTAACTTAGGTTGTGTTGATGGCTAAGAACCTATTTACCCTAATACTGAAAATGGAATTGCTAAACTAGGAAAGCATAAAAATAATTAGAAATACATAGAAGAATATTGAACTTAGCACCATCCTAGCAACAACACCAAAAATATAGGGCTTTTATAATGTCCAATTATCTTGGTGCTATAGGTAGACACACAATTAAGAGGATGGCTTCCTAACTGAATAGTTCACCAAACCTTTACAAGAGGATGCATTTAATTATCAACTAACGATTCATAAGTTTTTGACAATGTTGCACTATATGTGCATTCATGGATTCTTTAACAATCTATATCAATGAGTATAGGTGATTTACACGTGCACATAAAATGGTAAAAATTGAAAAGGGAAATGAAACATTAACTAGCAAAATAGGTGAATAACATAAACTATTACTTGTGTTGCAGATACTTATCACTTAAGACTATGACTACTAACTTATGAGACTAAACTATAACTAATCACTCCAGGAGTATAAAACTATCATTAAGCTACATAATCTAATTCAATTACAAAATCACATTTATAAATCCACATGCATGAAACTGTAAACTATCTTAATCAATAATGCATGAACTAATTTAATAACAAAAAGTTAAAGTGGATAGCAATACATCAAGTGGCCCTTCATTGAGTTGTTGCTTCCACAACAGATATCAACACTTACTACCTAATCAGAAATTCATGACACAAAACTAACTCCTTTATTGCATGATAAATCTGAACTCTAACAAGAATCTAATCAAGATATCTCATTCAAAAATGCATATTCATTATTCAATTGATAACAAGAAACTAACAATGATCAAGAAAAAAATGGATAACTAGTAACTATATTCGCTGCTCACAGGAGATCCAACTATATAGGGTCCATAAGGAATCTTATTCATCCTAAGACTAAAAATAGAAATGTAATGCATTTTTCCACTCTCCCTCAAGGATAGGGCGAGGACTTAGTATTGCAATAGAAAACCATAATTAGTCTTGCAACAAAAAATCATAATTGAAAAATAGAATAAGACAAATCAACTTAGAACTCTTCCCTAACGGTTAACCATAATGATAGAGACATGTTTCATAGGAATTTTCATGTTTGCTCCTATTCAGAACAGACTCCTTTCAATCATCTTATTCAGTGTGCTTCTAGTGACTCATGATTGACTATTCAATGGTTTTCTCTATTCTTCTTTGGATTTGTTGTGCTTTAATCATTCTGGCCACTCCCATGTAACTACTTGTAGTCCTTATGTTGCGGGTTAGAAATCCTACTTGTTGAGGGTTATAGTTCTTCTAGCTGCAAGAGGTTAGTTTCATTCTAAAGAATGCACATCATTAATAACCATAAATTAAGCATAGAATCATATTGAATTTCATGAACATTCACACATTTATTCATACAAATATCATCATATCATATTTTCATTCTAAAGGAAACACATCATTAATAACCATAAATTAAGCATAGAATCATACTAATTTCATGAAAATTCATTCATACAAATATCATCATATCATATTTGCATTACAACATACTAAAGTTTGGTTTAAGATGCATAAAAGGTATAAAATATGTATAAGGCTTAGGATTGTTTATGAAATTTGGTAGATTGAAGTGATAAAAAATCATAAACTTAAAGAAAATTAGTCATAAGTTGAACTCATCAATATGCAATATAATTTTGGATCATTTAGTATGCTTTATATTTGATATCTTTTTTGAACATATTTTATGCTTAGATCAACTTCTCTTTGCTTATACTCATTTTTTTTTCCTCTTGCAAACTGTGACTTTGTAAGGTCCATAAGATAGAAACATGTCTAGGAAACAAGTGACTCAATCAAACCCTTTAAACAAACAAAAATATTTGCTAGAAGTTTAAACTTTGTTCTAATATATTTCTTCAAGATTTAGTGGTGTATAGGGAACCGTCTTATATAAAAATTATTATGTGAACTACTCAACTAATCATATATACTTTCCCTTATCTTGCACTCTTTGCAATTATGTCATTATTAGCTATATTAGATTTTATTGGATTTGTTTTTAGCCTAGTGACAAACCTTTGGGGTTAAACTTACTTTGAATACAATTGCAAACTTTATATTGTCTTATCTTTTAGCACCTTCAGTCCTATTTAATATACCTCTAGGAACACCTTCTTGGGTTTAAGTTGAGTCCAAAGTCTAGGATATCTTATCCACTCTTCTTCATTTTACTTTAACCCTCCATAACCTATAGATAAATCTTTATTTTTCCTTCATGAATGACAACCCTTGGCCTTGAAGGTATGAGTATGTTATAGGATTTTGGAGAAAATATTTTGGGACCTAGTAGAATGGGACTATTGTTGGGGATGTAAATCCTTGGTTCATATTCTAAAATCCCTTGTAATGGTTATTAAAGAAATAACTAGTTTATGTGATATTGATTACTTATCAACTCACACCAAAAAATGGTGTCATTGTTGAGGAAGAAATTATAGTTTATATTTTGAAAAATTGCACATATTCATTGAAGAAGTTGCTAGTTTGGGTGAGTTGGTTGATTTTCAACTTACACCATTAGAATGATGTCAATTCCAAGGAAGTTATATTTTTATTTATTTTGAAGACCTTTGTAACATAGTCATTTAAGAAATAACTAGTCTGGGTGATTTTGATTGCATGTCAACTCAAACTGATTGAATGGCACTAGGTAAGAAAGTGTTGCTAGGTTGAAACAATTTTGAAGGTTCTATAGGTGAGAAGACAAAAAATTGTTGACCTTGGTGGTTTTGTTTTCTCTAAGGATTTCTTTATTTTATGAGGTAGTGACTCTCTTATCTTAAATCATAATATTTTATATTGACCTGTGTTGGTGATGCTATTTTTTAATTTCACTTATGCTCAGTAGCTAGTCAAGGTACAAAATGGCATTTTTCTTTCTTTCCCAAGAATGATTTTGTTATGAAAATAAATATATTTTTGAAAATAGTAGTCATGTTTCAACATGAATTATATGTAGTAATCATAGATCATCCTGATTACTTTGATGATACCTCATCTAAGTGCACAAATGGTTCTACACTTAAAATCAAAATGTCAAGCATGTTGCATGTTTCTTTGACCCCTCCAATCAAGAGCTTTCCAATTTAGTAAGCCATAGATGCATGCTTGACCTTGGTTTTGGATAGTCCTATAATCAGTTTTCATCTAAAAGTTCCCAACATGATACAAAAATAGTTCTTAATGATGAACAAGATGAATTTATTGTTGATTTCAATAAGTTAGATGCACATATTTATGCCCCATCCCCTTCATACCTTAGAAGGTAGAATGGAGATTCAATTTTAGATTTCATAGTAGGTTTTCTAATACTATTAATGTTCCCCCATGTGAGTGTGGGCCTATTGAGAGTGTATACATAAATATATGTTATGAGGTCTTTCATCCTAGTGCATGCTTCCTTCCCCCTAAATACAAACCAAAAAAAATGAGAATATGTTTGAGTGGGTCAATGTTGTGCAATAAAAAAATACAATTGATGTTATACCTCCCAATGCTAATGGGGATATTGTTGTTCTTGATAGTCATGTTGGTGGGTTTGTACTAGAGGACAATAATGATGTTAGTGATGAGGATATAGGTAAGGAAGTTAAATTGAATTAAATTTATTTTTCAATTGGTGTCCTTTATTGATTTATTGATCTTGAGAATGATGAGGCTCACACATTCTTTATTTTAAGTTAAGAAGGTGTGTGTGACTCAATTTCTTGGATCCCTAAATATTTTGACATGAATAATTTTTAAGAGTTTGGTTTGCAACAATTATCTTTTGTTAAAGAGGATTGCATTGAGGGTACATTTTTTGTCTCATTGGTTAATCCTACTAATATTGATGTGGTATGTCCTCAAGTAGATCAAGTTGTTAGTCTACAAGGTGAAGAAGGAGAAAAAATTATATTTAACAATTTCTTAGCAACAATTTGTATGTAGTAGATTGTGTTGTAGAATGCAAAATGGAGGGGAAATTTGAAGATTGCAAGTATTCATTTGAAGTTCCTCATATTTTGGAATTATATGTTGAGGGTGAATAATTGGATTTGAATCAAGTTTATGATTCAAACATGGAAGAATATATTAGTATTTGTGTTGCAATTGGATTGTAAGCTCTGAAGGAACCAAAGTATTTACGTGATTCAAACTAGCTTGAGTTTGCACCTACAAATGACACTTTTAAGCTTGGTGTTCAAGAAGATTATCTTCTTCATGAGAATTTATGTGTAGTTTATAATTTCCATCATGTTAGAAAGTAGGTTGCATAAATGTATCATCATATAGGTGAGGGTGAGGATGTCTCCTAATTTATGTGGTTGTCATGCTCAAATAATTGCCATTTAAACCTCTAGCATGATGACCAAAAGAGTGGAAATTTGCATGTACATGCATGCAAGAAACAATATTTGTTACAGATTGGATATGGATGCATTATTAGTTTGAGGGAGATCAACTCTTTAAATTAAATTATTTTTTATAGAGGAAAGCAATTGTAATATTTTATCCATGGCCTTGTGTCATGTGTCTTCATGTAGGGGACCTACAATTGATTATTAAATTCTTGCAACCATATTTTCAAGTTTATTGTGCCTCCATGTCAATTGAAATTTTTTGTCCTACCTTATACATAGTGTGTCCAAGTTTTTATTGTGTTGTCTTTTCTTGGGTGTATTGTGTGTCCTTATGTAGTCATGGATCCTTTATGGCATGATAAGTTTTCGTTCTCCTTATCTCTGATTGTTGTGTTGTTCCTTTCTATGGTCTACTCCTATAAAATAACTCACGATTCTTGTTGTGCTTGCAAGTGATGAACATCCCCAATTAAGATCATTATTGGGATCCCATTAGAAAATTGTAAACTAAACTAAGTCCTTACTAATTATTACCTATCATTCCTTTTCATATTCCTTTTTTCCTTCTCCATGTGTTGTGGTTATCTTTGGTTGATGCAAATTATAAGTCTTGAGTGTTTTTTCTTGTATTTTGGGATGTTAGATTTTCCCTTCCCTTGGTACAATTTCCTTATCACCCTAATCCCTAAAACCTTGGCCTTTTTCCTTGAGTTCTTTCTTATGTTCAGGTATCAAAATTTTCCTTACTTGGGTACCTATTATGCCTTTCCCTCAATATCCAATTCATTTGAGGTATTGACCCATAACTCTTGAATCTTTTCACAAAGTTTCCTTTCCTTATTAGAGTTGTGGCCTTGCCTCTACCTAGTTACCTTTCCCTTCTCATCCCTAAACTTTGATGTTCCCTTCTATGCATATTTTTGAAATTCCTCATCCAATCACGCCTTCCCTACCAAGTTTGAATTTTCCTTGCTCCCTATTGGAATTTTAGACTTCTCCATTTATCCATCCCTTTCTCGATTCCCTTCATTCCCTCGATCTCTAAAACCTTCACTCCTTGACACTTTGCCTCCTCAATATTAACTTGTGACAAAGAAGAAAGAAAGAAGAGAAAATAAAAAATAAAGTTCATGTTCCATATGTTGCAAGGTTCATGGTTTACAAACCTCAGAGATGTGTAATGAATTTTTCCTCAAGCCTAGAATCATGATGAAGGTAAAGAAAAGACCAAATGGATGATTTTTCACCATGTTCATTGGCTCATGACTCGTTAGAAAAGGGTACCAAAGGATTTGAACATGTCATTAATCTATTGTATTATTTACTTACCTATCAATACCATGAATGGAGATGGTAAAAACTCATCTACTAGAGCATCCCTTTGTGTTGCAAAGGATCTTATGTCCAATTTCAAGAGGTTAGTGGTTTCAAAAATATTTTTAGGTCAAAATATTGTAATAGGTATGATATTTAGCATTCCCATGATTATTTGTGTATATTTAGGGGGATCTACAATATTTTCTTGAGGTATCATCTCATTACATTCACATATATGAATGTAATATAAATCTAACAAATGTAATAGCATTTTTAAAATACTTCAAGCCTTGAAATGATCTTTTTTCCTTACATGTGTATGTATGCAATATAATTTTGGATCATTAAGTATGTGTTATATGTTAACTTTTCTTGATGCATTTTATTATTCTTAGATCAACTCCTATTTTCCTCTATTCACCATTTTTATCCTCTTAGGTGCTATGACTTTGTAACCATTAGATAGGCATGGGTCTAGGAAAAAAGTGACTCAATCATTCTATTTAAAAAAATGAAATTGATCTTTACTAGTATTTTAGAATTTATTTTGGTACATTTTTAATTCATTATTTTGTAGTATAAGCAAGGAATTGTCTTATATAAAATTGATTAAGTGAACTACTTAGCTAATCATTCATAATTTTCCTCATCTTGCACTCTTTAAAATGATGTCATTATTAGCTATATTAGAGGTCATTTATGCATTTAGTTTATTTTTAACCAAATGACAAACCTTCAAGGTTAAACTCACTTTGGATACAATTGAAAACTCTATATTATCTTATCTTTTAGCACATTCACTCCTATTTAGGAAACCTATAGAAATACTACTAGGTTTAAGCTAAGTCCAAAGTGCAAGAGAGATTATCCACTCTGGTTCATTGGCCTTTAACCCTCCATAATATGTATATGAACCTCTATTTTTTATTCATGAATGAGAACCCATGGCCTTGAAGTTATGACTATGTTATATTATTTTGGATCAGTGTTTTTGGGACCCAACAACCCCTATAAGCTTATTTAACGTGTCCTACACATTAAGGGACTTACTTGAAGTAGATGCATCTAGCCTTAGGAAATTGACATCTACTCTCTTGATATTCTTATCAAATGTTGTCATATTGATTTCAATATGGATTTCCTTGGCATAAGATTCCCCCAGTATTCGAGATTTCTTATACCACAACAATATCTCATGTTTGCATCAAATGCTCCATAGTATAGGACTAGGAACTTTGATTTTTTTGTTCTCATGGGAGGACACACATTTCTCATTGTCATCACAAACCTATTGTTGAAATGAACAACACTTTTATTTTTTCCTTTTTTATTGTAATAAGCTCATGGATTACTAGTTAGGATCCACCTTTTCTCCATACTACAATCATAAATCTTTGATAAACTCATCCCATGAGTCTATTCTATTATCCAGAAGGATTTTGTACCATTCCTTAGCACTATGGTCTAGTGACTACAATTGTTTTTATTATGATGTCTTCATTTATTGAACTCACCAAAGTGTTAGAGTGGGGGGTGAATCAACATATACTAAAACTTAAATATTCCCAATTGCAAATTAAACATCAAATCACATTAACTAAAAGAATAGCATAAATGAAAACATGCACCACACAAGGACACCAATATTTTTTATGTGGAAAACCCAATGAGGCAAAAACTAGAGTGAGAGTTAACTCACAATATATGAAACTCACTCCTTATAGAAATTATAATGTAGTTTAAGTCTCATTGTCTAAGGACTTGCAAACTAAGGTGCACAACCTTAGGGAAAGATACAAGTACCTTTTGAAAATCACTATCTCAGAGCAATATACATGAAAATTATAATGAAAAACATGAACATGAAGTACTATAAAGATGCATCCAACATATGTTGATGTTGTAGTCCTTTTTCACATAATTACTCCATCATATTGACTTCACACACTTCATCTTCAACATACTGCACAACTCCAATTCACCATTCACTATTTTATTCATAAATGATCTTGTTCTTCAAGAATCTTGGCTATCTTTCTCTTCTTTCTTTTATATTTTCATATTAGAGACTTCTTTCATTTCATGCACACCAGGGACACCTTCTCCTTCTTGCAGTCTGGAGGTTCCTTGTAATTATTTTTGACCAGATATGTGTAATAACCCTTACCTTTGCTAAGCGATATTTTAGTGATTTGACTAGTTTGACAATGTTATGGTGTCAAAGTATGTAGCATAGCTTGGACTGAGATGATCAAACATTTGTATATGCTAGTATTCTAATGTTTACAACTCAATTTTCTCAAAAAAATTTAGATACACAACAACTTAAAACCAACAATGATAGGACTTATGTATAGTTTCCATATTTCAATTGATGCAAGTTCATATTAATGAATATTGCAGATTAAACATACAAAAATAACTTTCCATACCCAATATGCACAAGATGAACCAATAGAAACTAATTCTCATATAACATAGATTGATAGAAGGAACCGATGAACTCACTCAAAAACATATATTAAACATATGTAGAACAACACATATATATCAATGCACAAAGGAGCTCATTCTGACCTTTTTACACAAGCTTGGTCTCTCTTGCACGTTGACATGCAACTCCTCGAAATATTAAGGTGGCTCCCTTATACACTTATGTCATTAATACATGCATCTTATCAACAAGACTTTCTCCATCAATGAAAATTCCCCACGCATTAAGCAAATATGATATGTAATATTTTGGAGATAATATCACAGGCCCTTGATTGCCACACATAAAATATAAACTGACTTTACCACAAATCTTCGATCATAATTTGTCTTATTTATGTGACTCGATGGAAGACTGGTGTTTATGAGGATAAGAAGAGTTTTGATGCCTTGAAACTTCCTCAACCTTCAAATGAAGGACTTTTCCCTAGATGACTCCTTGGAATATTTGTCGGCTTCTTCTAGAATAATATAAACTCTTCAAACTCTGGTGGCTAAAGCATTAGTAACAATCTCATTTTCAAATAGTTGCAGCACTAAAAGACCTGATTCAATCTGTTTTGTCTTTATTTCTCAACATAGTCAATTTTTTGAATCTTGGCGGCTGGCATTAATTTGTTTGGTTTTGAATATTTCAACTCCCTTCTCCTCTCAATATATTGCACCTTCAAGTAATAAGATTATCGATATTGAATGTGAATATCGCCTTCTGACAATGCCACGAAACATTTTAATATTCCTAGATGCCAATGTTTCTGTCAAAATCTGAGAATTAATTCATCACTATATCAGATCAACGACTGTAATCAATCCACCAAGCAATCATAAAATTAAGCAACATAGCCACACCAAGGACCTTCAAATTCTGAGAGTTTTCATTCTCAGACTTCTTCAATGTCCAAACCAACAGTATTCAATTTCTTGCGTTGATGAATACTTCCACCAATACTCCTTTTAATAATCTCTGCCACCCTCCACTTGGTTCAACTGATTTGTTTTTATTAATGAATTTATTAAGAATAAAATTTTTATTAATAGCTTTATAAAGTTACATTATATAATTAATTAAATAGATAATAAAAAAATCTTTTAAGAAAAATGTGGACTGCTTTTAATATTTAATTAATTAATCCAACTATTCCCGAGCTTATGAAAAACTAGGGACATCACAATATGTTTTCTCATTTGTGTTTTTTGGATTAGGCAATTGTGGATCAACATCAACTTCACTTTGCAATTCATTAAGAATTTTCCTTGTGGCCTCTTTAGTCTCACTTTAGATCTTCATTTTGACATCTTCATCCATGCTCATCAACAAATTTATTCTTCTTTAAGTATGAAGCTCCTTGGCTTGTCTTTGGACAATCTTTTATTTTTCTTCCTAGGAGACAAAGATCCTAGGTTTTTCAATTTCTTGTTGTTTTATTTCTTCATCAGCCTTGATAGCTTCTTCTCTGCTCTTCCTTAAAGCCTCAACAAGGCTATCTAAAGCTTTTTCAACAATCTCACTGAAGGGAATTTCTACATGAGCATAAATTCAATGACAACCTTCTCAATGGTCTTCTTGTCTATTGAAGGGACATCTAGATGCAACTCCACTGTACTATCTAGTAGGCTATACTCAGCAATTCCATTTAACATGGCCCCAAAATCAATGGGTTCATGT
>VDFB02003295.1:0-11371 GCA_007258455.2 Sequoia sempervirens | reverse complement strand
AGATGCAAAACGTCTCACATGTGGTGCAATCAATGCTTGACTCTGCATAGCATTGATTTGTGTCTGTAAGGATGCAACTTGATCATTTATACGTGCTCTCAAGCGAGCCTCATCAGATGCCATAGGTGCTGGAGGTGGCATATAAGGTGGAGGTGGAGGTGGAGGTGGAGGTGGAGGTGGAGGTGGAGGTGGAGGTGGGGAGGGAGGTCGAGGGGGGGAGGGAGGCGGATCTGGCTGTGGCTCAGGTGGTGGATTGATGATATCATCAATGTTAAAATCATCGATGATATATGCTTGATATAATGTGCACCTGCATTTAAAATCATACAAAATAGGACCCATGCGCATACAAAAATTAAGATCATATATAAATAATTGAAATAGGATGAGCAACATATATATTAAGCTCATATATTTAATTGAAATGCACATATATATACATTGATTGTTCAACTCAAGAGCATGTCCATACAAAATTAAAAATTAAATGTATGTACATGTACATTTAAAATAAAAAATATGATACATAATTTGCATGCGTACAAATCATTAAACTAAACTATACATACATACATATACAAATTTCAAAATTTAAGAACTATTATGCAAATTTTTTATACATGCACATACATACTAAACAATAAACTTGAAACATTCACAAAATCTCATTTTATGTCTTTAACACACACACAATTTTTCAGCAGGAGAAATCATGATCTAATAGATAGTCATTAAATATATATACTATTATATACTATTCATTATAAGTTCATAAATTCCACCAACTTCACAAATCCATGTCACTAAAAATATCCATATACAACCAAAATCATAAATTCATGTCACTAAAAATATCCATTTGGAACCAAATTTATAAATTCATCACACAAAATATCCATTGTTCACCAAATATTTATATGTCTAAGGCACACAAGATCGAATGAAAATACCTGAACCAAATTGACATCAGACAATCTTTGCAGATCTTATTATTGTTAAATTTGGTTGGCCTTGGGCAACCCTTGATCACCAAATTTTAAGAACTTTAATCCCTTAAGAAATATATTGTCAACCTCAAGAAAAATTTGAACGATTTAGGCAGATGTGATGGCTTATGATTTACGCTAGTGAGGTCCTAGAGAAAATGGCATGGCTCACAAAATGAATAAATTTGGTGAAGGCCGGCTACAAATTCATTAAGAGCCTTTAAAGAAAATTGATGGCTTTAGGGTTTAGGGTTAGACTTTAGAGTTTAGGTTTAAGGTAATAGATATTATGATCTATGTCAGATCCTTAGAAACAATTATATATAAGGTAATGAAATTCGGTGGAGTTGCCTAAGACAACCAAATTTCATTAAGAGCCTAAGAAAAAATGATGGCTTTAGGGTTTACGGTTTAGACTTTAGAGTTTATTATTTAATTAGCTAAAATCCCCAAATCCTAACTTTTAATCAACCATTAAGGGGATAATCATGTCACATCCATAGCTTAAAATTAAAATAATTCCAAATCACCAATCCAAAATCAAACTAATGTAACTTACTTCCACTTCATCAAATCTAAAATGAAATTAATAATCTATCCTAGCCATCAAATCAATTAGACTAATCATCGCCATTCATTTCCAACTACCTTCAATCCAAATTCAAATTAGCATTCAATTATTCCCATCTACCTAATCAAGCCAACACAAGCCCTCCATCAACCCAACCACCTACATTTAATTCTCTCTTCCCTCTCAAATTCAAATTCAAAAATTCTCTCATGATTCTAGTCCACAAAACAAAAAAAACCTAGTCCTCCATTCCTTTCCCCTCAACTCTATAAAATAATGACATCCCCAAATGTTTCCATATGATAAAATTTGTATGTATATGTTATCACATTAGAGAACCAAAGAGAAACTTCAACACATACATTTAGAGCCATAAAATAATGTTATGGAACATATTATGCTTCTCTAATCTTTCATTATTTTATTTACCTTTCATTAGAAGTAGAGTATTGAGTTTGCACTTGCATTCTTGGTCTAGAATTTCTCTTCTACACTAAGTACAAAAATATAATATTGGATAGCTTAGTATATCTTTCTCTTCTAATATATATTCCCTAGTTCTCCTTATCCATATTTGAGTATCTTAGCATATGTGTAACACGACATGTTAATAATATATCCCATATAAATGTAGGGATGTGTCGCTAATGTCATCTTCAAACATATATAACCAATAGGAGATACTATAAGGTATCCAATATAACTATACAACCTATACAGGTATGACATATGGTGACCTTTGGCTTTTTTTTGATATGTCAAGGGTAGTTTTGCAAATATTAGTTTCTAGTGCTTGCTTTTGTGAGTTTTCGCCACTTGTAAGTTTATTAAGCTACACTTTTGGGTTTTCAACCTAATAGGGATAAACCTAGTAGATTTTTTAGCTTTCCAGCCTAATGGAGATAAATCAAACCACATTTTTTGGTTTTTAGTTGCACCTATCAAGTTATTTGTTAGCTATTAAATTTACAAACATTCTAGGATTATAAGTCTACTATAAAATTTGATGTAAAATAGATTACACATTGAGCCCTATATCACTACAAACAAATGAATCAAATATATAAATAATTAGTAAGTAATACAATGAAAATCAAGCCATGATAGTAATATAGGTATAACATACAATGCTGGTCAAGTAGACAAGTTAAAGAATTGCCTTTTACAAAATATGAGGATCTATGTATTCAACATCATTTTTGCCTTTTTCTTTAGATTTCAAACATATCCACTAACTTCCTCCTTATTCTATATTGAAGAATACAAACTCAAAAACATAAAGGGATATAGTGGCCACACATAAAACCACAATAAAAATAGACCCATAATTCTTTTTCAAGGCTTATTTCATCCTCTTAGACGATCACTCTTACTAAATCATTGGCATAAATTAGATGCACACAATGGCACATTAAAGGTTTATTCCTCATGTTGGATTCCCTATTTTATATAACTATATCTTTATTATCTAATTTAAATATATCTAAGCACAAATTTCTTTTATGTAACACATTAATAATTTCAACTCATTATAAAAACCAAATACAAATTTAAAGGGGGTACACTATATTTATAAATAAGAATTTAAGTACCATCCCTATCTCCATGGTGTGTCACTTGTTCACTAAAAAGCCCTTACATAAATCATCTACTTAGGTCAATCTTATCTAGATTTTTCTTAAATATTAATATTCATAAAATATGGCACAAAGCATATTGATGCATTTCTATCCTTCACATAAATCTATATAGTATCAAAATATAGGTAATTTATGGTTAAATTGAATCTCTCTTAATTGCCAAATAATCCATTATGATTGAGGATGGGTGGATTATTATCTAGGATATATATGTATCTGGAAGTGTTTCCAATTGAAATTGCTATAATTATACTTTTATGGCATTCTAGATATTCAAAATAGTTTTCATAAATCTACCAAATAGACCCATTCTTGATATTGAACCTACATAATTTTAGGTATGTCCAATGAAAGATTAGGGTCTAGGGTTCATAAATTTCAAATGCTTTAGTATTATGGGTTTAGATTTTATAGTTTAGGGTCTAGGGTTTAGCAAACTTAGGGTTTTAACAATTTTTTTTGTTCCAATTCAATTTAGGGTTTCAGTTTTAAACAATTAGGGTTTTTAATGAATTTTTTTCGTTTCAATTAAAACTAGGGTTTTCAAATTCAATTTTTTTCGTTTGATTTGAATTTAGGGTTTCAAAAAGCTCGATGTGGATTTGTAAATGCGATGTTTTATTTCATTTCGATCTTTAGGGTTTTGAAATGCAAATTTTTTTGTTTTGTTTCAATTAGTGTTTTCAAAATCAATTTTTTTGGGGTTTAATCGAACAATTTAAGATTTAAAAGTTAAAATTTGTTTCTAAAACTCAATTCAAGGTTTTATTTCTCAATTTTATTAAAAAACGTTTAAATTTCATTGCAAGTTTTCATCTAATTTGACAACTATTGAATTCTAATATAACAATAATAAAAAAATTAAAACGTGACATAAATTGAAAAAAAAACATGCTAAATTAACGTATTTCTTTTAAAATTTCAATTCAAACCAAAAAAATGCGAAGAAGTGGGGTACCTGTAGTTGGTGTTGAGGTCACTGTCGCCAAGCCACTCGGGGCCCCATTCGCACAAGTGAAAACTGCTGCTTTTAAAAAAAAAAATAACAGTATGAAATGGGATCCTTGATGAGGTAACGGGATCCTGCGATGATAAATCGTGATCCTGTTGTTTTGCAAATTGGGATCCCATGAGAAAAATCGTGATCTCGCCTGGCTTCCTTTGGTTTGAGTCTGACGAGAAACAGATCCCAATTTTAAAACTCCGATCCCGCTTTGGTTCGTGCTCCTGATCCCGAACCGTGAACGGATCCTGCTTTTAAAAAATTCCGGGATCTCCGCTTTGTCGATGCCGCATTTCAATTTTTTTGGCTAAGGAAAAAATCCTACGCTTCTGGATTCTCCAACTTCCTCGCACTTACCCAACTTCCATTATGCATAAGCTTTGATTAGAAATTTTAGCCTTATATTTTTTAAGCATTTAAAAAATAAAATGCCAGTCATGTTTGATTTCTAAAAACTCTAGACTTATGGTCAATCATGGTCAAAGTTCTCAAATGACATCCTTACAGGTGGCTTGACCTCATGCTTTTCTAAATTCTACATTTGTGATTTGCATCTCTAAGAAAGAGCTCTATCTTGCTAAGCATATTATGGACCCAAAAATTTAAGTCTCAGAAAATGACAGTGACCAAATTCTTGATAGAACTTCTTCAAGGCTCCACATCTCCGCTTGAATGCATATGCTTGTGTAACGCACTATTTTTTCAACCACCCTTAAAAGTCTTGGTATTCTTGTGCAAGTGAACATACCATCCCTTCCATAAGTTGATATTGTGCTCCTTAACAAGATTGATGGCTTTATAAGATAAACTACGAATGACTGAAAGGACTGATTGTTATACCAAAGCTCATTACAAACAGGATATTTAATATTCCTCATTTTGACTAGCACAATTGGAAAGGGTCATTATCAATCTTGTCCTCCCCAAAAGAACATATGAAGATCATCCTCCATGGGATTTGTAGTTTCTTCAAAAGGATATATACAAGATTTTATCCCAAAGCTCACCACAACACTATGAAATAGTTTGATGATTATATGGTAATAACAGAGTAATAAAGGAAAGGTTCCGTTGAAATCATTCCATCTCTATAATTTACTAAGTCATTATAGAATGTCAATGTACTATTATCAATTATGTATAATAATTTCATATGGAACCTTGCTTTTATTACTCTGTTGTTAGTCCCATATATATATATATATATATATGACACATACCGCTATGGTTATGGGATTCATCTAACGAATGCATATATAATACAATTATCTGCGATACATTCTGTAGTCAACAATATCCAAGACACCATAACTTCTTTAGGATAATTCCAAAACAAAAATGACCTTAAATTAGTGCATCCAAAAGAAAATAAAATCAAGATTTGCTTATTTTGATGAAGTTTATGTAAACACCATAGAGATTTGTGTTTTGGCACGTAAAGGAAAATTTAGAAGGAAAATTGTGAACTTCAAGAGAGAAATGTGGTTTTTGGATTCAATGGATTTGGGTAATCCATATTCTCTTTTAACTAGAATCTCAAATCCTAGATTAAAGTATAAAACCTCGAAAGTTTTCCCACATTCTTTAATAATTTTCCACTAAGAAAAATCTCTTTTGTTCTGTTAAGGATTAGATTGCTGGAAATCATGTCTTGGCAGACATTTAATACTGATTCAAAATTCTTATTAGAAAATGAATTGCAAGATATGTTTAGATATGATAGAATGTGGCTAGAATTGGATAGTCATCTTGTGGATGATAAAATTAGCAGCTGTGGGATCCCATTTGAGAAAACATTTTCCCAAAGTAAACTCAATAAAGTTCTTAGAATGCTATTATATAAGAAATTTGGAATCATATAAAATAGACCATGCATTGAACAAGAAAGTAAATTATGTTAACAATATGTAGTATTGAGAGAAAGGCAAGACATTAGTTCTACATAAGAAGTAAATTCTTATGACCTTAAGAATTCATGATACTCCATATTCCATGCATTTTCCACATACAACATGTAAATGAATAACGAGTAAGATGAAGTCAATATGATTAGCTTAGAGCTCTTTTCTATCAAGGTTGTATTCATGTATGGTTATATGGTAGTTTCCTACTCAACATGAATGGTATGTCATAGTTTAAATTATGACATGTACTTGGCAGGCCAAAGCCATAATGAAGCTGGCCAGCAATGTAGTAAATAGCAAACAAGCCTCCACAGCCAGTACTCCCACATCTTTTGAGTCCTAGGTACGAAATTCAAGTTATATTTACATTTATGATTTCCTCCAAATGCTGTGATGGATAGGGAGATAAAAAGTCTCACTTGTAATTGTTTGTACTGTAAAGTTTTCATGATTTTTCACATTAAAATTAAATTGCTTTCTTCAAGTAGTAATCTTCAAAACAAATTGACGTACTCATTAAACCAGCACATTCTTTTTAACTTTAGAATATATCATGCCTTAATTTTTGTTAATTATGTGATTACACATTTTCTTACAAATTTCTAGACTCTTTTCCAGAAACAAAAACTAGTATAACAAGCACATTGCCATGTAAATAACTAGCAAAAGCAACTCATTTCACCATAATATGACAAAATTAAGCAGCAATATATCTAATTTCATGTTATGTTGCTGTTATTGATGCACTCCATAATGTAAGTATTGTGAATGAGTTTTGAGGATTCTCCAATGTGCAGTGAATGCTACAATCTGAAGAAAAAACTAGTGAATTTACTCCATGTATACATTGTAGTGACCTACCTATGCCTAACCCTTGAAAAAGAATAAAACCTAGGCATAGCCTCCTTGGCACTGTTAAAATTCACGATCTTGGTATCACCAAGATTTGCCAGTAGCTACTTGATATCAAGAACATCAAGTTATGTGCACAAGCCTCTTCTACAAGAAGTAAACACCACCACAAAAGCTTAAAGAATAAGTTGCGGATCTAGTGGAGAAAGAGAACATCCCTAATAGGAGTGATTTAGTGTTAGGACACATGCCTATAGAAATATGGCATTACACTAAGTCATACAGTCTCATAATGTAGGAAATCAGGGAATAGCATGTTAGGAGATTCAAGCTGCCCAGAAATCAAATATTCGGTGACATTATCAAACGCCTTCTTTCAGTCAACAAAACAACAATACCCTTTTAAAGATTTTTATTTCTAGCTTCCTCAATAATACCACGATGCATGAAGGCATACTTCCTACCTTAAATTCCCTCTTAGACCCTACTTGATCCCTAAAGGCATCTCTCTCCATCTAATAAAAGAGGTCCATGTCAATACAAAACACATATTGTTTGGTGGTGGTGTAGCCATAGAACCAAAATAGTTATAACTTAAGGCATGAAGTTTGTATAAAATATATGTAAATGATTACAAACTTCAAGGATGGAAATCCATTACATTGAAAGGTAACATTATTAGTTGTGTCCAACATCTCCAGGGTGTCTGTATTCTTATCTCTCATTTTTCCCTTTTCCCCAATTACACAGGTACATTTAAGGAATTTGTAAGCAACAATTGCTAGTGTTAAGGCCAATGAAATTCGATTTTCCTTATTTGGCCAAATTTTTGTCTTTGCTGGATGAGTTTCTAGACAGCTTATCAGATTTCCAGTTCAATATTCTGGATGCCATCTTTTCAAAGATAATCTGATTGTCTTGGAGACTTACTTCCCTATTGGTGCATTTAAGGAAAACACACAGTAGTTTCATTAGTCAAATGAGATTTACTCTAAGATGTAGGTCTATGGAGAGATGCCCTTTTAGGTAAATTTGATTGTAAATTCATATTAACCAGAATAGCAAAATTGTATGTTTCTGTACATAATACAGTTCTGATTTGGGTCTTCAAGAATCAAAACTGTTGATAACTAGAGTAATTTTTTTCTTATAGTTTGGAATTGGGTTCTGAAGTAAGATTCTAATCACCAGATTGATTTCAACAGCCCCTTAGGTATCCTGGCTTTCCCAAGCCCCCAAAAATATAGAAGCGGTTCCAAAAACGTCTTGAGAGTCTTTCATTAACAGAATAATGAATATTTTCCTTCTAGAGCTTTGACTGTTTGGAGTGGTATAAATTAATTTTTAGATTGCTAGGATAACCTATTAGAATTCTATGTTCTGATAATTTAGATGAGTGTATTAGATAATACGTAACAGCTTTAATTCATAATTTTTCAAGGCATAGCAAAGAAGGGTTTGATTTTAGCTGATGGATCACATACTTTATAATTTGGCTTTGATAATTTTGACAGAAATTTGCAGTTTTATCTTATATTTGAGAGTTTTTCTATGTAGTAAATAGAACTGCTTTACTTGTTTAGCAGATGGACATGGCGTCAATTTTGGGGGATGCTATTGAGTATTTGAAGGAGCTCCTGAAACGCATTAATGAGCTGCAAGATGAGCTAATGCAAACTTCAAACAGTCCTCTTCTTACCGGTTCTTCTAATTTTAATTCCTTGAGAACTATACACCCTGCTTTTGTTTGTGGGGATAAGAAATTCTATCATCTTCCAGTGCCTGATCCAGATGCACAGCTAGCAAAGGTAAGTACAATTTGTAAGCCTGCAATTGTACTTCAGTTATTCAGTAAGAGTCTAAGAAATTATACTAGTGTCCACGAGATAGCGAAAATTGGCATGTGATGGTGATTTAAATGTAGGGAAATACCAAATCATAGCAAATGTAAACAAATAATTATTGTATCATTCAAGGAAAAGGTGCCACTTAATTGGTACACAGATGCCAATGATCATCTTCTCCTAAACCTCGTTCCAATCTTCTTCCCCATTATAACGACTTTCAATTCCTATCTGAGAATTTCATACTTTTAAATACCTGCAATCGTATGGATTTAAATTCTGCAAATTACACCTCAGAAAACAACTGTTCTTCAATATCAAAGGTTTCAACATTCGAATTTAATTGTTTTCAATAAAAATAGGACAATTATTTATCACTTTTGTGAGTGGATGTAATATAAAAGTGTCATTGAGACAATTATTTATCACTTTTGAACAATATCTCTATATCTCTATATGGAAACAATATTACTAACTTTACCAGAATCAATATTATTATTGGTAGGCCTGGTGATTGCTAGCCTGAAGAGTCACTTGTAGATGAACTACTAAGAGGTTTCTTGAAGCTAATCAATCTTTTCATGATAATTCCTCGTCATACTACTTCATTGCAGAATTAATTTTTTCACTCCCATTCATCCTTGAGAACTAAAATATAAGCTAACACCTTGGTTGAAGAGATATATCTGTTTCTTCATTTGGCTGCTTTTACTAGTCCTTTAAAGTTAGGAACTCCAACTTTGCACCTCAACTCTTGGACATGGGCTTGTGAAGACCCAAGGCAAGAGTGAGGATGATGTCACTGGCCGGCCCCCCTCATCTCAAGTTCATGCTCTGGGGGTGAATGACCTATGGTGAGGTTTGAGGTCTGACTTTGACTACCAACGAGAGGTCTCATATGTAAGTTTATCAATTAAGGGGTGTTTCTTATAATTCATGTTGAAATACTTCAAATATTGAATTGTTTTCCCGCTTTCCTATTTTGTCTTTTCAGTCATTTATTTCTGCTATCTATATATATGTCATAGGATTTGTTTCCTTGAAGAGCATTAAATATATTTTTATGTCTAATATGATAGATACTTTTCTGTTTCATTGTTTTAAACAATTGAATGAATGGAACTCCTCTTGACTGGAAATAAATTTGTTACACTATAAAATTGAAATTTGATCATTTCATCCTATAGAAAGGCCTTTATGCTTTCAGGCATTGGGGACAAAAGGAGTTCTTAGTATTAAGTCTGAGATACCCTGCATTTTCTCATTGCATGTTTTACTTGTTGATTCCTGCAGGTAATTCATGGTCTGGTGGACAAAATTATGGAAGTTGTCGGTGTACCGTTTGTTTCAGTTGGAGATAACTCAGGCTATTATATAAGGCCATCTCATGTAAGATTCAAATGGTTTTGTTTAATTAGTATAGGGGAAAAAGGATAATGAACTTTCTTTGAATATTCTAGTAGTCATATCTAGCATAAACACTTTACTGAAATTTATAAATAACATTGCTTTGATGTTTTCTGATTGCAGGAGCCAGAGTTTTTCCTTAGTAGACAAGCAAATATTATGTTTAAAGGGAAGAGCATTGGGGCATTTGGAATTGTGCATCCTGAGGTAGTACAATATGCTGGCATTTTTTAATGTTAGAATGTTAATCTATTGATTGTTAATAATTATAGTATAAATTATCTAAAGGTTGTCTTACATTTGCTTTCAAGTTGAAGAGCAAGAAGAATGTGTTATTAGCATGCAAATTTTATTTGGAATCAATTCCAGCATTTGAACTCTAATCTAGGTAAGGGTGCTTAAGTTTGAACTTGTTTGAACCATTAGAGATTAATGAAGTCTAATCTACTCATTTTCTAAAGAATCTATCTTTACGATTACTCCAAGTGGACCAATGGTGATTTTAACTATTTATACAAATCTAGTGAATGAGTCAAAAACACCCAAAGAATTATGGGCTAAGATCTAGAAGCATCAAATTTAACTCAAGACAAGTGTGAGTTGTTACTCCAACGTATGTCAAAAGAGTATTCAACCATGTTAAAGTTTCCCTTGAGAACCCAATCTATAATGGTGAGTTATACCTCATCCATTTCCAAACTTAGGTCATATTAAGAGGTGATTGGGGTCATAGATAGAGCAAAGACCAAACAGTCCTCCTTGAATTTGAATGGTGACCCAAAGATAGTAGTTTCTAAGGTCAACACTAGTTTTGGCACTACTATGGCTGTCCTCTCTTTCCAGTCCATTATTTTGTGTCTTTTTCTTAAAGTGGGAGATGGTTGTAACTTCCAGTTCTTGGTACTTCTTCTCACAGCTGTTTCTTGTATTGTACTCCTTGTTATGCTAAAACTATCACAGCTTCTAAACTGTTCTTCATTACACTAAATTTCATAGAGATTTTCCTTGTCTGTTTAGTTTTTTTTCTGTGATTGATTTACCTTAGCATCATAATTGAAATTAGCTTACCTGAGAGTTTTGGTTGTTCTGTGTGTTGGTTGTGTCTAAGCAGAATTTTATTGTTTATAATTTATAAAGTTAGAATTTCATGTATCTATCAGATCT
>VDFB02003294.1:0-24013 GCA_007258455.2 Sequoia sempervirens | reverse complement strand
TAAATCACAATTCACTCATATTCCCTTGTAGCGCATCAAACCATGAAATTTGGGCATATATTTTAGAGAAGGCCACAATCCCATGAACCCATTACAAATTTGAGTACCCTTTATGGACTTCTTAAAATATCAGTTTGTGCCTAGGGTTGTTTTAGAACATCATCTCCAAAATAGGTCTGCTACATTGCCCTTAAGCCCCAATTAGGCCTCCTTTACAAAGCAAGTATATAGAAAACTCTCTTCCAACCACCAATATTCATTCCACAACACTAAATAGGTCATATGGGGTCTAAAACAATATATTTTATCCACTGAAACATCTACAAATTCACCAAATTTCAAAACCCTACCTCTACCTATCTATTCTAGCCTAATACTTGGTGATATTAGGCTAGGGCTTGCACAAACAAGGTCCTAACTCCATCCCCTGAAACTTCCATCCTACCAAACATGAAAAGAGACCTATCTAGTGCTATTCCACTGAGTTATAGAGAATTCCACTAGTGGAATGGGATTTTATTCCATGATTTGTCTACAAACCCTCAAAGTTCAAGGTTTCTAACCCGTTCTCAGTAATTTTCTTTCCAAATGCTTCAAACTTGATGAAAATACTTCAAACCAAAAAAAAATGTTCTTAACTCATTCCATCATCAGTTCCAATTCACCTTATGTCATTTAGGGATTGTACCGAGCCGTACCAGTGCTTGTAGTAGCAAATTTACTAGAAAACACAGAAAATTGAAGTATTTTTATTGCTTGTGCATCAAAAATTCCATCAAAACCTAGCCTCAAAATTTTTGAGGCCTATTCAAACTTTTTCAACCTCCAAACAACATTTCACAACTTTTTTTTGAACTACATGACCGTTCACCTTCCAATTATGACAATTTTTCAAAGTTGAAAGCAACTTTTGACAACATGACCAAAACTTGAAAACCTATCTAATACCAACCCCACATGACTTAGTACAATTAAAATGGTCTATTATGACATTATTACATCAAATTTAGACTCATTAACACAAAATTCCTAACATGTGACCATATTGACAAAAATTGACAAGGTGCCCCTACACTAGGTTGAGAGAATTGTGTATAGTAGGAGTGATATTTCAAGAGAGATAAAGTCTTATTCCATAATTTTACAACCAAAAGAGGATGAGAAGAAATATGTGGTTCAACTAACCCCAAAGATTGAGAAGGTTGAATTTAATATCATGAAGGACTTGAAGAGGAGAGCTTTGATAGTTTAGAAGAGGGGGTAGAACCTCCACTTTAGCACTTGAGGAGGTCCACATGATAGATAAAATAACCAAACATATATAGTCCTCTTTACTGGAGATATTTTTTTGCATTAATTAATAATACTAATGATTCTATAACTATGAAGGAGGTTATGGAAATTAATGATTTATAGTCTTGGAAAGTAGCTATGGATGACGATGCATCCAAATTAAAAAATAATGATACATGGGACTTGGTATAATTGCATAAGGGATGAAAACCTATTGGTTGTAAATGGGTGTTCAAGAAAAAGACTACTTCATCTAGAAATGTTGAAAATTCCAATGCAAGGTTAGTTGAATAATGATATTTCTAATTTGAGGGGATAAAATTTGGTGAAAATTTATGCTAGTTGTTAAGTTAGCATCCATTAGGTTGTTATTATCTATAGAGATGGATTTTAATTTAGAGATAGAATAGGTTTCCATGGGAAAGTAACCTTTTTACATAGTGAATTAGACAAGGAGATCTATATGACACAACTAGAGCACTCACTAAATAAGGTAAATGCTCATTGGTTTATGGACTTAAAAAGACTTTGTATGGTCTCAAATAGTCTATAGAATGTGATACTAGAAGTTTTATTTAGCATATTTTGAGATTGGCTTAGGGGTTTCTAGGTATATCTTAGGAATAGAGATGAAAATAAATAGAGTGAGCATAAATATTTGGTTGGCACAACATAAGCATGTGAAATTTGTATTGCATATTTTTAGCATAATATATATGTATACTAGTGATTATTCATATTTTTATGGGAACTAAGTTTTTAGTTGAGTAGTGTTTTATGACACCAAAAGAGATGGAGGATATGACTCAAGATACTTATGCTAGTGTAGTTGGTAGTTTTATGTATGTTGGTTTTTTCACAAGAATAAACCTTTCCCAAGTAGTGAGGTTTTGATTTGTTATATATTTTATCCTAAATATGAACATTGGGTTGTAAGGAAGAGGTTATTTAAGTATTTACAAGATAATCTAATTACTCCATTTGTTATCATGATGATATCTCAATGGATCAATAGTTAATTGGTGTTGACGTTATATGGATTCAAATTGGGTAGGGGATGTTAATAGAAAAAGGTCTACCAATGGATATGTGTTTTGCATATTTGGTAAAGTAGTAAGCTAGATGAGAGTGGAAATGTGTGGTCACTTTATCCACTATAAAGGTATATTATATGGAAGATACCCATGCATATACATAAGCCAATTTGCTTATGATATTATGTTAATATGTGGGGTAAGTTAGAGAGCTATTATAATTTAGTGTGATGGTTGAAGTGTTATTTTTCTAGTAACTTAAATCCAACCTTTCATTCAAGGATGAATCAATTGATGTCTATTAATATCTTATCTAATATATGGTAGAGGATGGGAACATGAAACTAAAGAAATTTGACACTTTGTATAATGTTATAGATGCATTCACCAAGCTAGTGGGCATAGAGCACTTTGACACTTGTCACCTACCTTGGTCAGTGGAAATGGCTTGAGATGACTTGTAACTGCTCTAGAGCCCTCTTTTCCCTCCTTTTCTCTATTTAAAATCTATATTTTCACTTCATTTGGTCTCTCTTTATCTCTCTTGATCTTTCTCTCTTTTTCTCTCAAGATTACACAACTCTCTACAACTTGCTGCAGTAGTTTCAAAGCTCTCACAATGTTCTCTACAACTCTCTTGGCTCTCATAGCCCTCCCCACTTCTCTCTCTCTCTCTCTCTCTCTCTCTCTCTAGCTTCCTCAAGCCTTGCATGTATATCTATTTGTTTTATGTATTTGAGAATCTTCGGATTTATCACATCTCTTGTCTATGAATTTTCTATATTTTTAATTTATCTTTGTATATATCTATCTATCTGGTTGTCCATGGATGTGGAAACACCAAAATGGGGGTTTGATTGAGGAAAGCCCCTAAACAACCCAAACATTTTCTCTTGGTCTTATGCAGGTATTGAAGACATTTATTTGTTGGAGACTTCATTTCTTGGTCTGTTGTGAGCATTTTCTTTCTCTTCTTCTCTCATTTCACCATTTACATTCCTTATAATTTTCTTTACTTTATTCTCTATTATTTTCCTATATTTCAATAATTCCTAGTAATTAGAACAGTAGTAGTCATCTTGTTGTTTTATATGACATTCTTTATTTTTGGTCCATATGAGATGTATGCACACTACAAGGACATTCATGTGTCACATTTTCGTCCTTGGCCAAGAGCTTGTTAGTCTGTCTAGAAGACCTTTGTGACCTACTCTTTCTATTTCTTGAACTCTCACCATTTTATCACATAACCTTAGTATTATAATTGAGGTAGTTGAGGAACATTTTCCCCTTGAGATCTCATCATCTTGAGGGTGTCAAATTTCATCCTCTATATTTTGGTGAACCTAAAATGAACACTAAAAAAGGGTTAAATCAACTTCTAAGAATTTTTTTTTTGGGTACTATCCCGAACCCCATTCCATGCAATCAAAGTAGAAATAATATGTCGGCTTTCAAGCATCTTATTTACTCATTATTTATTATATTTATCTTACTAATTTAAAAATGCATTTACTATCTTATTTTATTAGTTCAATTTCTAGTTTTATTCAAAATGTTAATGATGTTCCATTCTAGGCATGTGATGGTGACTTGGATTTGCATATGCTACTTTGTATCTTTGATCCTTCTCATGAAATTCCTCTTTCTTAAGAGGATATTTTATTGCAAGAAGATGTAATCATTGATACTTTTCTTAATGTTACCCTACCTTCTCTTCATTCCAATGCACTCTCTTCTAGAGATGATGCATTAGTGAATGATGAATCTACTTTCACATTAGATCCTCCAAGGATAGATGTTGAGCATATTTCCTCAATTAATTCCTATATAAGTCATAATGAATCTATAAATGTAATTGTATTATATACCACTCCTCAAAGGCCCAAGAGACCAGTCATTTATGTGACTCTAGCTAATCCTCCTAAAATGATTTGTTCTATTCATGGGGTTCCTATCAAATGTAATACACTATATATTTACATGAAATTCATGTAATTCAAGGCTCCCTCTTATAGAGTGCTAGCTCATACTTATAATACTATAAGGAATCAATCGAATCTTAATCAACCTACTTCATTACCACCTTCTCAACCAAGCCTTCCTCAAGCACCTATACCAATAGTTAAGAAACTAAGTGAATATGATATTGTCGAGCAACTTCGTGTAACTCCCCCAAAGATCTCACTTTGGGATTTTCTTTAGACTGCTCCAGTCTACTAGGACATGCTTTAGGAATCTTTGCAAAATATTCTCTTACCTTCTTCCACTAGGCTGATAGATGTTACTGCATTGATATATCATATTCATGTTGATTAATTGAATATTATGTTTCATCTTCTTGAACTCCCATCTTTAAAAGTGAAAAATCAAGAAAATAATTTGATGATAATAGTTTGCATTAATAATATTAGTATTATGCATTCCCTCATTGACACGAGTTCAGTGCTCAACATATGTAGCATTAATTTATTTCCTAAAATAAAAATTGATTCAACCTCCCTTGCTACTTCTTCCTTATATATTTGTGGGTTCAATAATGTTGGTCAACAAGTCTTAGGCACGATAATCTTTCCTTTAAGCTTGGAATCCATTACCTTACCCACCCTCATATATATTATGCCAAGACAATTACCATATAATCTTCTTCTCGACAAAACATGGTTTCACACTATGGGTGTAGTATCATCTACCTTGCATAAATCCATCAAATTCATTCATAATAATTAAGTATTTGCAATCAAGGATGACCCTTATGTTGTATACTTATGTGTGATGAAAGCTACTAGTCAAGCTTTGGTTGCACCTACTCTTAAAAATATTATCCCTTCATTATCTTCCCATGCATTGACATCTACTCCAATAGTACTTGTTACAAAGGATAATCTTGAGATAGATGTCCCTAAAGAAGATCCTCTTGAAACAAAAATTCCTAATTCTACTCCTTCTACTTCTCCTAAACTGAATGTGTGTCTTGGTGATGATTGGGGATCCTTGGAATTCATTGACTCTTATGTTGGGAGTACAAAGTAGATCCGATCCACTTAGATATCTCAAAAATATCATTCATGGACACTACCAAAGATTATTATTCTTTTGTATCATAGGATAATGTGAACAATAATTGTAATGTCCTTAATGTTGATCCTCCCCCTTTTGAGGAGTTACAATCATGTTATGGTTTTGGATTCAATATTCTTTCCAAGTGTGGGTACAAAGGAGATGGTCTTGGACACATGGAACAAGGAGTTAAGGTACCTTTAGAACAAACACCTCACTCTTTCGCAAAGGATTTAGGTTACAAGCCTTCTCATTTTTCTCCATCCCCTCCTTCATTGTCTGTTGTCATTTTTCCTTCTTGTGAGCAGTCAAACTTCTCTTCACAAGAGTAAGGGTTGCTTCCTACCCCCCATCCTTTATCTAAGCAAGAGTATATCTTGTTGAGTCTTCTCAAAGCCTACTTGAATACTCTTCCTCCTCTTACACATAAAAAAATTCATAAAAAACAATCAAACAAAACATTTTTTTTGTGCATACCATAAAGTGGTTGGAAATTCCACCAGTGAATATCGAGCCTTGAAGGATAAAATTTATCTACAAATTTTTGATACTGGTGCCATCACTCTTCCATCTATTGATGCATCTATCTTTTCTTCACATGACAAGTGATATTGAGATTTACCTCTATCCTATTCATTCTATTTGATAAGCATCTTCTCATGAGGTTCTTGCAACTCCCTCCTATTGTGTTGCTACCCACTATGTGGCATTCGTAGCATTGCTTTCTCATTGTCATTAATGGCGGTACATTGTTGTGTGAAACCATACTTTCTCTATGGTAATGGCATAATAGTATCTAGCATGGTTATCCTCGCCTCTATACTAGGGGCAAGAATAACTTGTTTTTGGAGGTGTGCATCCCTCTTGAGGATTTCCTCTCTTCTTCTCACTCTTACCAAAACTCTATCAAAATCCTCTTACATCATATATACTTACAACAACAGACTTCTCTTGCTCAGAATCTTATCCCATCTATTATAATCATGATAGGGTTCTCCTCCTTGCGGGATTTTTTTCTATCATTCATCTATTATAATCATGATAGTGGTTCTCCTCCTTGTGGGGTTTGTTTCTATCACTCATGTATTATAATGTTGATAGGGGTTATCCTCCTAGCGAGGTTGGTTTCTATCACACACTAGTAGTGGATTTCCTCCACAGTGAGGTTGGTTCTATTGGTCTATAATCACCTAGCATAACACAACTTACTAGCTTGTGATCTATCTTTTAATCATTATCATTTGTATACCCCTAGTGACACAATAAGACAATTCCTCAGTCATGTATTCTCTTTGAAATTGATTTCTTCATTGTATTTTGTATGTGTTCCTCCCTTAAAGCAATTAATCATCACATTCTTCTCTTTGTTTAATAAATATTTTGTGTTATTTCTTGTCATTCTAGGAACAATGCATAGTACTGAGATAACCTTCTACATCGAGGTCTCTTTTACTTTGCTGACTCAAATATTTTTTCGTTTGTTTGTTATGTACCTTTGTGTATGTGTTATCCATGTTTTTTATTTCTAAATATCTATATGTTCTAACCTTGTGATTTGGTAACTTTTTGTCTTTTAACCTTGTTGTCATGTATAGATCTTTTTTGTCTAATACATTTCTTTTGTAGGTCTTCACCTTGGGGGAATGCTTCCTTCGTTTGAAGAGCTATCTACTTCCTCTACAATATCCTTTTGGCATCATGATGCTATTTATCTTTAGTAGCTTTCCTTTAGTGTGCATATTCATGTAGATTCATAAGCCTGCTAAAGTGGGGGTAAAATGTAGTGTCAAAAATTGCATACCCTTGCAATTTCACCCACACTTTTACATCCACTTTAGTGTCCACTCCCTTAGTACTTGTGTAGGCTCATCTTAGCCCTTGTATCAGCATTTTTCCCTTAGGATTCTCAAGACCCTTTTCCAATAGCCAGCTTGTACAACAATTTTGTGCTAACCTTATATTTTCCTCATTTCCAATCATTTTTTAGCATGATTTGTCTAGACACTAGCATGTTGTACAGACGTTTGCATGCCACGCTAGCATCTCATGACATTTTAGCATTTAAACAATCATTTCTAAGTACTTTTACACTTGTCACCTACCTTGGTCAATAGAAATATCTCAAGACAACTTGTAATGGATTGGGAGCCTTCTTTTCCCTCCTTTTCTCTCTTTAAAATCTATCTTTTCACTTCATTTGGTCTATCTTGATCTCTCTTGATCTTTCTCTCTTGATATTTTTTTCTTTTCCTTTCCCTCTTTTCTCTCAAGAAGTCTCTCTCTTTTTCTCTCAATCTTGCACAACTCTCTACAACTTGCTACAGTAGTTTCAAATCTCTCATAACATTCTCTACAACTCTCTTAGCTCTCACAACCCCCCTCTCTCTCTTTCTCCGGCTTCCTCAAGCCTTGCAAGTATATCTATTTATCTTATGTCTTTGATCATCTTGGGATTTATCACATCCCTTCTCTATGCATTTTCTATCTTGTCTATTTATCTTTCTATCTATCTATCTAGTTGTCTATGGAGGCCAAAACACCGAAACATGGGTTTGACTAAGGAAAGCCCGTAAACATCCCCGTCCTCTGGCTCATGAGACTCCTCGATGGATACCAACTGGCTGCAAACACCCGCCGTGCAAACCCCAGAGAACTCAAAAAGGCAAATAATTTTTTTTTTTTAAAAACAATTAAATTAAACTTACAATACATTAATCATAATCACATAACATATTACAACACATTATCACATTTAGTTCTTTGGGGCACGCGAGGTTACATTACAACCACAAAACGGAAATAAAAGATAATGATAAACCATGTAACCATTTACAATATAATAACCATGAATAATTGTACATCCATGAACCAAGAGCAAGTATATTAAGATACCACATAATACAATCATATGAATCTCATCAAATAAAATTACATAGAATCCTAACTATTACATCATTGTTATAATGTTACATTACAATCTTTTGATATAATAATTACAATGAATTTCCCAAACAAGTGGGATGATACAATTTACAATGAATTTTGAATAACAAAGTGAGCACTGGTACAACTCCAACTGCGGAACTGCTGCGAACAAAGGATGCTGATGGGGAACCCAACGGGTGCGGAGCACGTTCCACCCAACCATGCGAATTATAGATAACTCACCCCCTGTGCTCAGAGGTGACAATGAAGTTATCTCGACAAGACTGTCAAACCGGCACCATGAACAACAAAGTACAAACACAATTAAACCAAGCAATGACAATAACAAGTCACCAAAGTACGTTCATAGACACTTTCACAAGAATCTGAATCAACAATAGGAGTACAAAACTAAGGAAACTGATACCACATCCAAAATCCAAAATACATTTCAGAGGCAAAAGTAACAAGGCAAACAGAAGTCTAGTGGAGAGGCCATCGACACCTCTCAAGGGATCTCCTCGGCTCTTCCTCCAACTTGAGGCACTGCACCCATCTATGGATCTCCCCGGCTCTCCTCCCACTCGAGGCGTACCAAGACCATAGGTAGCTCGCAAGGAGTCAATAACCCTCCGGCGAAGACTAGGACATGACTTTGCCGATCACCTGCCTTCCCTCAATCTATCATTAGTCTATGATAGCCCTAATGCATAGACGAGGAATCCAATTCCTTTATTATCTTGAATAAGCTACTACCCATCCCTCGAATTCTCCATTTTTAGGTTATCACTTCATCTAACTACTCTTACGGGTTCTCCTGCACTTCCTCTAACTGAGGCGCCCGGCCCCCACAAAGAGCCACCTCCTAAAACCCCTAATAAAAATTCGAAACAAGATGCAAGGGTTGAAATTACAACAAATAAGCATGATACTCAAATTGCAATGTTTAGGCATTAACCCTCCCGCAACAACAACTCGAATCTAAGTCTCAACAACCGCTCAACCTTCCAAACATGAACCAAAAGTTCTCACCCAAAGAGAAATTCAAACGAATAACATTCAAAAATAAACAAGCCTCTGGAACAAGATTTCAAATCAACAACTGGGTTCCCACATCGACATTAAAGCCAACACAATAACAGAATGCATCTACACATAATTTGATGATCTCAAAACACCATATCAACTTTACTCAAAGCAGTTAAGAAATGAAGCACTACAATTTTCTCAAGATCAATTATTAAATTCATAAAAAGCAAGGAACAATTGATATATGTAAATAATACATTAAATTTCTATTATAATAAAATTATTAACATTTTATTTTCAAAGACAATTTATATTTCTATTAAAAGAAACCGTTTAATTTTACAATCTATTCATTGCATATGTAAAAAAAATGCAGTATAATTTATCATATATTTATATATAAAATAAATAAATAAACATTCCTAAACACACACACACACACACACACACACACACACACACACACACACACACACACACACACACACACACACATATATATATATATTTACTTTCATAAATTATAATTTAAACTAAATTAAATAAATAAAACAATCTATATAAATATTTTTGTAAGTTTAAATTAAAGTAGCAAATAAATAAATAAAAACAAACAAAGCTCCTTATTCGTCAGTTTAGCCTGGGCGTGATTGCTCACGGCCCCTCGCAGGGATCGCACATGCCAGCCTTTTAGGACTCACGTAAGGCTTAAACCCCGCCGCCTGCACGGGGCAGCTACAATCCGTCCTCCCAAAATTTCTTTAAATTTTTTTTTATATATATATATATATATATATATATATATATTTTATACATTTTCTAATATGTATTTTTTTTAAAACATTTTCATTTTTTTTTATTAAATATGAATTTTGTCCTTACAGGCACGGACGCCGACGCAGTTCGGCTCTGAAACAAATTTTAAAAAAAAAACACAGTTTCCAGAAACTATAACTCAACTGGAAATATAAACTGCAAATCACATTTCATATAAAATATATAGAAATATATATATATATATATATCACTAAATAGGGCATTGAATAAATTGAAATTTTCAGTGAAGGAATAAAATTTTCTTCAGTAAATATATATACAGAGATATACAAATTTTTAGAGCAGGAATAAAATTTCTTCAGGACAACAGAATTTTAAGAACACAACAGATTTTCCCCAAATTTTTCTTTTATATATTTGAAACCCAGTTTTTTTCCTAATCTATTTGAAACCCCAGATTTTTAAAAACAAAACCAGATTTTTCCTAATCTATTTGAAACCCCATATTTTAAAAAAAACCAGATTTTTCCTAATCTATTTGAAACCCCAGATTTTTCCTAATCTTATAGAAAACCAAATTTTTTCTAATTTGTTTGAAAACCCAGAACAATATGATTTTAAATTGAAATTTTAAACAGGTAAAGAAAGAGGGATTTTATTGGAACCTGGACTCCTGCTTGCTGAAATGTGATGAAGTTCTTGCTCCAACCAGCCCTTCGAATAGCTTTCGCTCCTTTCCTCAATACTTCGTTTCCAGCTTCTTTTTCTTCTTCCTCTATTTTTTCTCGATAGATTCTCCACACAAAACCTTCCCAGCACAATCTCTCTCTTTTCAAAAATAAAAATTCTCTATACTACCACCAATTTTCCAGCAAAGGAAGAATCCCCCAATTCATTTTCAAAACCTCACTATATTTCCCTCTCCTCCATGCAACCCAACCAACATTTTCTATTATTAGCATTGCATTTTCTACCCACACATGATTTCCCATTTGTCACTATTTCCCCTTTTAAAAAAAAAAAAAAACTCCATTTTGCTAGCCTTACTTGCTCATGCACAAAATTTAAATTTAATTATTTTATTATTATCTTCAACCCGGTAATATTTACATTGACAATACACCAATTAATATTTAATAAAATACATGACTTTTCAATAAATAAACATTTAAAATATTTAAGTACAATTTAATCTAATATTTTAATCAACAATTTTTAAATTAAAAACACCACAACATATAAAATACAACATTAATTATATACAACATAACACAACCACAACCACAAATAATGACAACTACAGAATATACAATACCATACAACAAGGTGGTCTGACATCATGGAACGGGAAAACTTCATTGTCACCTCTGTTTCAACTTTATACCGTTGGGTTATTTGTGCTCGCCCTGTCCTGCCGAAGCAGGTGGAATCGAGACTATCTACCTGCAATTCCTGCATACAAACGAAGTCGTGTACATGTGCATATATATATAAAATCAAAGCATTGTATTGTGAGAAGGAATCGCAGCGTAACATAGCACTCGCAATGAGTGATGCTACATTGTCCTTCATCACATCTATCCTAACAATTATAATATGATTGATAAAAATAACATTTCTAAACTAACAATTCATCTCATGACATAATCTATTAAATCACTACATCATAATATAAATATGAAAATCAACTAACATCACCAACCACAATGTCATATGAAATAATCATGTCCACAAAAGGAGTAACAGCATCATCAAATGTCTAACTAACCAATCACACAAAACAATACCATCATAGTATCAATGTATCAAATCAAAGCATAACTAATGAGTCCAACTAGCAACTAGGAGGGTTATTACATCCTCCCCCCCTTAAATCCGGCTTACTCCTGTAAGCCAGAGAACAAGTAAGGGTAGGATTCTCTGATACGGGAAGCATCCTCCCATGTCGCTGAAGTCTCATCATTGGGGTCCCACTGGACCCTCACCTGCTCAATATCCCTGCCTCTGAGAACGAGTCTCCTGTGCTGCACCACGGCCACGGGCTCTAGAGCTAGCTGCCCGTCCTTGACCTGTAGAGCATTCCAATCAAGTACATGAGTAACATCAGGAAAATAAGGCCTAAGAACAGAAACATGAAACACATCGTGAATCCGCGACAGACTGGGTGGCAAGGCCAGGTGATAGGCAACAGGACCAATACGCTCTAACACCTTGAACGGACCCACAAAACGGGGTGCAAGCTTAGAACCCTTTCCATAACGAATAGGGCTCTTCCGAGGACAAACACGAAGAAACACTCTATCACCTACAGCAAACTGCCGATCAACCCTGTGTGCATCAGCAAACTTCTTCTGCCTGTCCTGAGCTGCTACAAGATGCTCTCGGATGCGAGCTACCTACTGCTCCATATCACGAAGCATCTCAGGTCCAAGAAGAACCCTGTCCTCCAATCGATCCCAACTCAAAGGGGTACGACAAGGACGACCATATAAAGCCTGAAATGGAGCCATGCCAATCGAACTATGATAACCATTGTTATAGGCAAACTCAACCAAATGCAGATAATCTTCCCAACGAGATTGTTGGTCCATGACATACATGCGAAGCATATCCTCAAGCACCTGATTAACTCTCTCAGTCTGACCATCTATTTCAGGATGGTAGGCAGAACTAAAATTCAACTTAGTCCCTAAGGACCGCTGCAAAGATGTCCATAAAGCAGATGTGAATACCGGATCTCTATCAGAAATAATCCTGCGTGGTATCCCATGCAATCGAACAATGTCTTCCATGAACACCCTAGCCACCACTGAAGCAGTATAGGAAGATCGAATGGGAGAGAAATGGGCTACCTTGGTCAACCTGTCAACAGTGACCATGATAGCGTCGTGTCGCCTGGAAGACATAGGCAACCCGACAATGAAATCCATAGAAATAATGTCCCACTTCCACTCTGGAACAAGATGAGGCTGCAACAAACCTGTCGGATGATGATGCTCGGCCTTAACTCTCTGACATTCCAAACACCTAGCCACAAAATCAGCAATGTCACGCTTCATCCCAGCCCAAAAATATAGTGAGCGAAGATCAGCGTACATTTTCTTAACTCCTGGGTGTGCCGAATAAGGAGCTCTATGAGCTTCGGTCAAGATTAGGGTACGAAGACCCTCTGCAGGAGGTACATACATTCGGCCTCCATAAAGCAAAACACCATCAGAATCCATAGAGTATCCGAAAAATTTTCCTTCCAAAGCTCTGCCCGACTCAAACTCCGATTTCACTGCTTGATACCAATCATCTGAAGAAAGGGCTGCAAAGATCTGACTTTTCAAATCAACCTCAAGAGCCATAGCAGAAATCTCATGCTTGCGTCTACTCAACGCATCTGCCACCACATTCTCTTTGCCCTGAATATACTTCACCTCAAAATCATATTCGCACAAGAATTCCATCCACCTTCTCTGCCTTGCATTTAGGTTCGGCTGCGTAAAGATGTACTGCAGACTACGATGATCTGTATGCAACTCAAACTGATGACCAAGGAGAAAGTGTCGCCACCTTACCAAGGCATGCACAACTGCGGCTAACTCCAAGTCATGAGTGGGGTAATTGAGTTCATGATCCTTAAGCTTTCGTGATTCATAAGCAATCACTCGCCCCTCCTGCATCAACACAGCCCCTAAGCCTTCCAATGAAGCATCAGTGCACACAACAAAATCACCTGATGGATCAGGAACTGCTAAGATTGGAGCACTAGTTAGCTTGTCCTTCAAAGTCTGGAAAGCCAACTGACACTGCTCGGACCAAAGAAACTTCTTTCCCTTCCTCTGCAAGGAGGTGATAGGATGAGCCAACCTAGAAAACCCTTGGACAAAACGCCTATAGTATCCTGCAAGTCCCATGAAGCTGCGAATTTCAGAGACATTTGTGGGTGCGGGCCAATCCACAATAGCTTGGATCTTTGCAGGATCAACCGAAATTCCCTCACCAGAAATCACATGGCCCAAATACTGAACTTCGGTTTTATAGAATTCACATTTCTTGAGATTGGAAAACAACTGATTACTCCTTAAGCACTGCAACACCTACCTTAGATGCTCCTCATGTTCCTCCATAGACCTAGAATAAATCAGAATGTCATTGAGAAACACAAGGATGAATCTATCCAAGAAAGTTCGGAACACTCCATTCATTAGGCTCATAAAGACTGAAGGTGCATTCGTTAACCCGAACGGCACCACGGTGAACTCATAATGTCCATACTGAGTACGAAATACTGTTTTATGAATGTCTAGATCAGCAATCCTCAACTGATGATATCCTGACTTGAGATCAATCTTAGAGAACACCTTTGCCCCTTTTATCTGATCGAAAAGATCATCAATTCTGGGTAATGGATATCGGTTCTTCACTGTTACCTTGTTCAACTGCCTGTAGTCAACACACAAGCAAAGAGAACCATCCTTCTTCTTTACAAAAATCACAGGTGCTCCCCAAGGAGAAACACTTGGGCGGATAAAGCCCTTAGCCAACAACTCTTCCAGCTGCAAATGGAGTTCCTAAAGTTCCTGTGTTGTCATCCGATATGGAGCTCGAGATATTGGCTCAGCTCCAGGTACCAGATCAATCCTGAAGTCTATATCTCACTTAGGTGGCATACCAGGTATCTCTTCTGGAAACACATCAGAAAACTCCTTAAGGAGAGGGTATTGTTCCAACGACACCCCTTGGCAATCCTCTGACTCCAAGTCACTCAAAGATACAACAAAGAGCTGACAACCCTGTCGAAAGTACCTTTTGAGCTGCATGGCGGAGATCATTCGCAAAGAAACGGGTTTTTGAACACCCATGATTTCCACCTCCTTTCTAGAATCATCAACACACTGCACCGCTTTACGGCGGCAATCAATTATAGCCTGGTGTGCACTCAACCAGTCCATGCCCAAGATGACATCATATGAGTCGAGTGGTAAGATTCTGAGATTTACTTTAGTTTACAAAGCCCCTATACTCAAGCTACAATCCTGCACAAGCTTCTCTACAACAAGCTTTGACCCTGAAGCCAATTCAACTTGCCATTTCTCACCTTGACTAGTTGCCACCAGTCCACATCGCTCAACCACAAGAGGAGATATAAAGGAATCAGATGCACCGGAATCAAAAAGTATAGAAATGCTAGTATCATGTAACACACCTGAAGTCTCAATGACGGTGCTCTGGTGGTCTGCCTGTCGATTATCCACTGCAACAAATACATGATGAGACCTCCCTGCATCACCTACTATCGGCTCTGAACCAACTGGCCTCTGATTAAAACCTGAAGTGCTCTTCTGAGGACACAATCTGGCAATGTGCCCCTGCTGCCCACAAGAGTAACACCCAGTACCCCTGCCAAAACCTCTGCCCCCTGATGGAGCATTTGACTGCTGAAAGCTCCCTCGACTCGGTGCTGACTGGATACTAGGTGTAGGCTGTGCAAAACGTTCCTGTCGAACTTGGTTATTGTTCCTGTTCTGATCCTTGCGAAACTGAGAATTGCCACTCTGAGGAGATTGGAAGTTCCTCTGTTTTGACTGCTGCTGCTGAGGCTGCTGCTGCTGATGACCCCCTTTCGAGGGTTGAAACCTGTTTCTGGAAGATCCTGCTCCCTGAGACTGACCCCCATGAGTGCTAAAACCCTGAGTAGGTGCACTGCCAATCTGCACTCCAATGTGGCCACCCAAGGCCATGGCCAAATTCTCCTCCACCAAGCGAGCCTTCTCAACTGCCATTTCCATTGTCTTCGGCTCGAAGACTCGCACTCCACCACTGATGCGGGCATTAAGACCCCGAACAAAGTGCTAAACCAACATGCCCTCATCGTGGCTAATCCCTGCATACTGCTTCAACTCATAGAAGCGCCGCTCATACTGCTCCACTGACATAGACAACTGCTTGAGATCATGAAACTCGTCAGCCCTGCGCTGCCTCCAATGGTCTGAGAGAAAATGAGCTCTGAATCTGTCCAAGAATAATTCCCAAGTGACCATACTGATATCAAGGTGCAATTTTTGTTCCTCAAGACGCCACCAAGTAGATGCGAAGCCTCGCAAATGCATAACCGCGCACCGAGCCTTGGTATTGCTACCGTAAGGGTGCATGGCGAAGCAACGATCTAAGTCAATTAGCCAAGTTTCAGCTTCTAGTCTACCTCTCGAACCATCAAATGTCGGTGGGTGTGCTCTCAACAAATCCCTCATATGGCCTGCTAAGACTGCATCCTGATCAGAAGTTATTTCCCTCCGCCTCGGTGACCTTTCTCTTTCTCTTTCAATCTGTGGCTCCTCCTCTGGCCTGGGTCCCAAACGAGCCAAAATTTCTCCAAGAATATGCTGTAATGAACCGTCTAATCCAGGCTGCCCTGGGTTCTGACCACCTGACGGATTATTGTGAAGACTCGGCTGTTCCTCATGCTCAGAACCATGAGAACTGGGAACTGAGGGACTTCGCCGGTTTGCTCTACGACCAGCACCGCGGCCTCTTGCTTGGCCACGTCCTCTACCTCGAGGCATATTTCTGCACAACAAGATAAAGGTACAAATAAGCTCCAGAGTTCAAATGAGAGGTTACTTAATGGACCTAACTACCCAGAGACCCCAGCGTTTGCAAACCTGGCTCTGATACCAAGTTGTAACGCCCGCCGTGCAAACCCCAGAGAACTCAAAAGGCAAATAATTTTTTTTTTTGTTTACAACAATTAAATTAAACTTACAATACATTAATCATAATCACATAACAAATTACATCACATTATCTCACTTAGTTCTCTGGGGCACGCGAGGTTACATTGCAACCACAAACGGAAATAAAAGATAATGATAAACCATGCAACCAATTATAATATAATAACCATGAATAATTGTACATCCATGAACCAAGAGCAAGTATATTAAGATACCACATAATACAATCATATGAATCTCATCAAATAATATTACATAGAATCCTAACTATTACATCATTGTTATAATGTTACATTACAATCTTTTGATATAATAATTACAATGAATTTCCCAAACAAGTGGGATGATACAATTTACAATGAATGCTGAATAACAAGGTGAACACTGGTACAACTCCAACTGCGGAAATGCTACGAACAAAGGATGCTGATGGGGAACCCAACGGGTGCGGAGCACGTTCCACCCAACCATGTGAATTAAAGATAACTCACCCCCCGTGCTCAGAGGTGACAATGAAGTTAACTCGACCATGATTGTCAAACCGACTCCATGACAACAAGGTACAAACTCAAATGCAATTCAGAAAATACAATTACACCAAGCAATGACAAAATCAAACCACCAAAGTATACTCATAATCACTAGCACAAGAATCCGAATCAACAATGAGAGTACAAAGCTAAGGAAACTGATACAACATCCAAGTCCAAAATACATATCCAGAGGCAAAAGCAACAAGGCAAAATAGGAAGTCTAGTGGAGAGTGTCATCGCACAGCTCTCATGGGATCTCCTGGCTCTTCCTCCAACTTGAGGCGCCGGCACCCATCTATGGATCTCCTGGCTCTTCCTCCTACTTGAGGCGCCGGCACCATAGGGTAGCTCGTGCGGAGTCAATAACCTCTCATGAAGACGAGATTATGACTTTGCCGACCACGACCTTCTCAATCTATCATTAGTCTATGATAGCCCTAATGCATAGACGAGGAATCCAATTTTTATTATCTTGAATGTTTTACTACCCATCCCCCTAATTCTATTTTTAGGTTATCACTTGTTTAACTACTCTTACGTGGGTTCTCCTGTGCACTTCCTCTTAACCGAGGCGCCGGCCCCCACAAAGAGCCACTCTCCCTAAAACCCCTAACAGAAAATTGAAACAAGACAAGGGTTGAACCGCAACAAATAAGCATGATACCAAAACCAGAACAAGCGAGGCATTAACCCTCCCGCAACAACTCAGAACCAGAAGTCTCAACAACCGTTCAACCCTTCCAAACATGAACCAAAAGTTCTCAACTCCAAAGAGAAATTCAAAACGAGAATAGCATCCAAAAATAAACAAGCCTCTGGAACAAGGTTTCAATTCAACAACCGGGTTCCCACATCGACACTACAGTCAACACAATAACAGAATGCATCTACACATAATTTGATGATCTCAAACCACCATATTAACTTTACTCAAAGCAGTTAAGACAGGATGCACTACGATTTTCTCAAGATCAATTATCAATTTCATAAAAAGCAAGGAACAATTGTCATATGTAAATAATACATTAAATTTTTTTATTATAATAAAATTATTAACATTTTATTTCCCAAAAACAACTACATTTCTATTAACAAAAACCATTTAGTTTTGTAGTCTAATCCTTGCATATGGAAAAAAAAATCAATTATAATTTATCATATATTTTATATAAAATAAATAAATAAACATTCCTAAACACACACACACACACACACACACACACACACACACACACACACACACACACACATATATATATATTTACTTTCATAAATTATAATTTAAACTAAATTAAATAAATAAAACAAATTATATAAATATTTTTGTAAATTTAAATTTAAAGTAAAGTAAATAAATAAATAAAAAAAACAAACAAAGCTTTTCCCACTGCCATCGCAGTCCATGCAAGGATACTTGGCCCCTCAGGTGGGATCAAGACAATAGCTTTTTAGGACTCATGGTGTTTTAAACCCCGCTTGTAGCATTTGGCACAATTGTCCTCCCCAAAATTTAAATTTTTTTATATAATTATATATATATATATATATATATTTTTATATAAAATTATATATATATATATTTTATACATTTCTAATATGTATTTTTAAAACATGCAAACTCCGTCCTTAGCAGGCACGGAGGCTGACGCAGTTCGGCTTTGATATAAATTAAAAAAAAATTCACAATTTCCAGAAACTATAACTCAACTAGAAATATAACAGCAAATCACATTTCATATAATATATATATATATATATATATCACTAAATAGGGCAATGAATAAATTAAAAATTTTAGTGAAGGAATAAAATTTTCTTCAGTAAATATATACAAAGATATACAAATTTTCAGAGCAGGAATAAAATTTCTTCAGACAACAGACTTTTAAGAACACAAATAGTATTTTCCTAAATTTTTCTTTTTATATATTTAAACCCGCTTTTTTCCCAATCTATTTGAAACCCGATTTTAAAAACAAAACCATTTTTCCTAATCTATTTGAAACCCCATACATTTTAAAAACCATATTTTTCCAATCTATTTGAAACCCAAATTTTTAAAACCTGTGATTTTTCCTATTCTATTTGAAAACCAAATTATTCTCTTTACTCAATACAATATGATTTTCATTGAAATTTTTAAACAAATAAAGAGAAAGAATTTTTTTGGAACCTGGACTCTTGCTTGTTGAAATGTGATGAAGTTCTTGCTCCAACCAGCCCTTCGAATAGCTTTCGCTCCTTTCCTCAATACTTCATTTCCAGCTTCCCCTTCTTCTTCTTCTTCTTCTTTTTTGATAGATTCTCCACCGCAAAACTTAATCAGCACAATCTCCCCTTTTTCAAAAACATAGAAATGCAAAACACTAAAAAAAACAATTTCCAGCAAAAGAAGAATTTCCCTCTTTTTCTTCAAAAACCTCACTATATTTCCCTCTCCTACATGCAACCCAACCAACATTTTCTATTAACAGCATTGCCATTTTCTGCCCACACAAGATTTCCCATTTGTCATTATTATTATTTTTTTTTAAAACTCCATTTTGCTACCTTACTTGCTCACGCACCAAAATTTAAATTTAATTATTTTATTATTATCTTCAACCCAGCAATTTACTTATATTGACAATACACCATTTAATATTTAATGAAACACATGACTTTTCAAATGAATAAACATTTAAATATTAAATACAATTTAATCTAATATTTTAATCAACAATTTTAAATTAAACACCACAACATATAAAATAATTAACATTAATTATATACAATATAACACAACCATAACCATAAATCATGATAACCATAGAACATAATACCATACAACAAGGCGGTCTGACATCATGGAACGGGAAAACTTCATGGTCACCTCTGTTTCAACTTTATACCGTTGGGTTATTTGTGCTCGCCCTGTCCTGCCGAAGCAGGTGGAATCGAGACTATGTACCTGCAATTCCTGCATACAAACGAAGTCGTGTACATGTGCATATATATATAAAATCAAAGCATTGTATCGTGAGAAGGAATCGCAGCGTAACAGAGCACTCGCAATGAGTGATGCTACACTGTCCTTTGTCACATCTATCCTAACAATTATAATATGATTGATAAAAATAACATTTCTAATACTAACAATTCATCTCATGGCATAATCTATTAAATCACCACATCATAATATAAATATGAAAATCAACTAACATCACCAACCACAATGTCATATGAAATAATCATGTCCACAAAAGGAGTAACAGCATCATCAAATGTCTAACTAACCAATCACACAAAACAGTACCATCATAGTATCAATGTATCAAATCAAAGCATAAACTAATGAGTCCAACTAGCAACTAGGAGGGTTATTACATCAAAACACTAGTAGTAATTTTTTTATTTTATGTGAAATTCTCAATTTTCAATCCATACAAGAAACTAGCACATCATGGGGATGTCCATGCACCACACTGTCATCCTTGGCCGAGAGCTTGTTAAAGTCTGTTTAGAAGACCTCTGTGACCTACTCTTTCTATTTCGAGAACTCTCATCATTTTATCTTGTCACCTGAGCATTGATCCTTGAGTTCTGGTTGAGGACCATTTACCCCTTGAGATCTTGTCATCTTGAGGGTGTCAAATTCCCTCCTCTACAATACCGTAGGAGTGTGCAGATACACATTCTCCACCCTGAAATGGGGATATCTAGGTCTCCAATGGCACAAAGACTCACCTTCCTCTTTCCCTTAAAGTATTTTTACACCCTCAAAATAATTTCATCTCACCCTAGGATGATACATGTTGGGTAACTTTCTGCATGATTATGTACACTGGACCTCACTATCAATAACAACAGATGGTATTAGGCTTCTAATAACAGGGTTCATAGTGGTTTCTTTGAATAGTGATCTCATCTATAAAGCCTGAGATTGGAGGGTCTCCCCCACTCTCTTCACCTAAAAATTCTATGCGGATCAAAGGTCTTACAACTTGGATTGAATGACGTTGGTTGCACCTGGGGTACAAGTTTTATTCTCCCCCCTTTCTATACCCCACCAAAAAACATGATTGAGGATACCCTTGGGTGATGAAATCCCCAAGAAATCCTACTACTAAATCAAAGAGAAGGAAAATGTTACTATTTCTTATCCCTAGGCTTGCACTACGCACAAGGGGAGAGCATATGTAGATAACACTTCCTTGGGTAAAAGAACAAAGATGTTGACTTAAAGGTATTTCTTATCCCCAAGCTCACACTAGACACAAGGGGAGAGCATATGTACCAAGGACTCCACCAGACATGATAAATAAATTATTTTCACTTAATAAATCAAAATGTGAGTTAATCTAGAAAAAATTAAGACATGAGACCTTGCATCAAATATGTTAGTAGTTTTAGGGTTTTGTGTTCTACCAATGAAATCCATAGATGCATAGATTAAATCAGTAACCAAGAAAAAACATAGCCAAAATAAATGGATAATTGTACAATATAATGGATCAATTGCACAACCTGAGTCAAATGCATAAAATAAAGAAACAAATGCATCGAAACATACCAAACTTACTCAAAAATAAAAAATTACTTAAACAATTTGTTGGTCATATGTGCCATATACACAAAAGATTGCACCACTTCTATGATAAGTTGTGCCAATCTACAATAAAACAAAGATTCTTCCCAAACAAAAATGTGAAAAACTCTAATCTAACATAAAGTTGAGTGTGTATGGTGAGGCACTTGCAAACCACAATCATGGATTGTCAAAAAAGTAATAGAGTGGACAAAGAACATAAAATAATAATTTGATGCACCCCTAATCTCTTCAACACAATGAATTTTTTGTTGTTCAATTGTATCGTTTGGTGAGTTAACTACACCAAAAGTTAGATCAAATGTGTTGAATGGTTGAATAGATGTGTTGAAAGACCTAAATTTCAATGCAAACTATAGAGTCAAGTGTGCCACAGTATTGATCAAATGTGTCGAATGACTAGTCAAATCAACCAAAAATTTGATATGTTGCACTATTTGAGCCTATAACCTCTTAAAAACATAAAACTCACAAAATTTGTTAAAATAAATGGGACATGGGTCTCACCAAGTGTGCTAGAATGTGGATCATTAAAATGGATTGTCAAATTAATAGCAATAATGACCAAACACAATCAAATTTCCAAAATCACCAATGAGGCATAATGAAATAAAATGGAATAACCAATGCAAACCTATGTAATGACCTTGTTGAGCTCCATTGTTCTTCAATTTCACCTTGAATAATGGTGTGTATGGTTTCTCTTGGATTTTAACATAAATCACTTTTATAATGATATGCATATATTTTTCTTGCAATGAGTGAGAGACTAAGGCATAATAGATTAATAATAGCTAAATTTATAGGTTTTAGGTGATACCAATCAATAGTTGAGATTGAATGTGAGAGTGAAAAGATCAATGACTAAAATGTTTGAGAGGAATTGATGAGGATTTAACTGATTGTATGGGTCAGTTAAGAGGATTAACTGAAGAGATAAGTATGAATGACTGTTAGTGAAACATAATAGATTGAACAAAGGTGTTAATTGATTGAAGAGTGAACTAAAATTAAGTTGGAGTTGGCTGGTGAGGTGTAAATGTGTGGAAAATTAATAAATAATTAAATTAATTATTTATTTATTTCATGTGCAAAGGGGAAAATAAATAATTTTATTTATTCTAGAAGAGGATAATGTTTGTTGCAAGTATGAAGGTGTTGTCATTGATGTCATGTATGTTGGTTATTGGTTGTATATATCAAGGATATTGAGAAAATTGCAATAGAGAAAGGTAGCAGGTATTCGGTGTTTGCACTGAGTTTTTCTCTAGAATGTGCTGCTATGCTAGTGAGGATCTGAGGTATTATTCATGATTGTTAGAAGCTGCTATATCCAAAATTTGGGTTTCTAGATCATTGTATAGTGCAAGTTATGTTCACCAGTTGTGAACCATGCTTCTCTGTGTATTTGGCTGATGTCCAGGAGAAATGTAGTTGCTCTGTTTTTCTTCTTGTTTGAGTTTTATGATTTGTAGTTTTAGGATAAGTTGAAGAGGTTGTGTTCAAGTTAATTATGTTATCCGAAAATATCAGATCGCATTGAGATTGAGTGTGCTTGATTGATTTATGTGTTTTACACTAGTTTTGGCCAACCTTGTGTTAAAAACTATTTATGAAGTTCATGAAGCATGGCGAAGTGTGTTGGGACTTATTTAGATCCTCATTAAGTGTGTTTTTGGGTCACCCTCATTCTAATTCCACCGTAGAATATTTTGGCACTGACCTAATTTGAATTTGTGAATGCAAATGATGTGTGGCTGACTTTGGATAAGTTTCAAAGTTTAATATGGTATAAATATAAGTTGAGATGTTGAGAAAAGAGTAAATGAATGCAAAAGAAAGATAGATGCGCAATAGATGTGAAATAGTATGTGGTTAATGTGATTTTGTGCAAATCAATGTCAAATATGATTGTAGAGTTTCTAGAGGTAGTGAGTTGAAGGTGTACTCTATCATTCAAGCATGTCTGCAAGTGTGTGAGCGAATCGTGGTGGAAATATTTGTTACATTGAGACTATTTTCTCTCTATAAAAAATCTCTTCTATCTTCTTT
>VDFB02003293.1:0-11468 GCA_007258455.2 Sequoia sempervirens | reverse complement strand
CAACTTCAAACACATGAACATACCTTACTCAAACTCACACACCTCCATTCACCTGTGACCTTATTCATATCATACTTTTTCACATCAAACCCATACTCACCATGAAAGGAATAAACTCAAATGAATAATCTGTGCAAGCATCAATATAGTCTCTTAACACTTCCTTTCTGAATATTCTATCATTCTAAAAACATAATATCATAAATTTTGCTTAACCTTCCATCATGTTCTTACCCCTATTCCACACCACTATTGGGATTCAAAAATCCTTTTAATTTAGAATGTTATTCTTTAGTTTTTGGTGCCATCAAGAAAACCATTCATCTTTTCCTTTTCAAACAATTACATAATAGAGCTGAATATAGTGACCATCAAACTTTCCATCAAAGATTAACCTTCTAGAAATAACCATTCATAGCTTTAAAAATTGACCTTTGATCTTCAGCTACAACCAAACCTTAGATTAATTTATAGCCTTTGATTTTTCTTTGAGCGATGGGTTTTGAGTTGCTGACCTCCTAAGGCGGTTAAGGGGCCGGTTATTCAATGAGAACAACCCCCTTTAAATGGTTACTTAAGTGAACTTTAACCTCTTATCACAAGTCACTTTTCAACATAACAAAAAGTGCATTTGAGATTTGACACTCTTTGTAAAGCATAAACCCTAGAATTAGAAACTTAGGGTTTTAGATTTGTTTTACGAATTTAGAACAAGCTACCAATTAATGAAGAAACCCTCAATCAACTCCAAAATTCCAATGAACTTGAAACCATGTGATTACCTTAGGATCTATGATATTCACCAAAGAAGTTGAGCTTTGATAAAGTATTAGGGTTTTGAAACTCAAAAAGAAAGGATCTTTGAAGTATCAAGTAAGTTTGCAACAAGCATCAAATCAACAAACTCCAATAACCTGCACCATCAACCTTTCCTTTGAACAAGCATAAAAATAAATGGATGAACCTTCACTTTGAAACAACAACACCATAAATTATACGAACAATAATATTTGAGTATCAACATCAGAATATACCATGCTCTGACATCTTTACATGGACAAGAACCTTTAACTGATTACTTTGTCAAAATTTATTTTGATATAGTCAGCTTCAACGGCTACCCATTTAACATCTTCGCATGTGTTTTTAGGTTGCTTATAATTTTTTTCACCTACAATGAGGGGGGCCTTTAAGACTTTGGAAAACCTAGACATCTCCTTATCTCAATTTGTGTAGATGCTGTCTTTCTAAGACCTGCTTCTGACTACAGAATTAACCAATTGTATAATTACAATCTGAATTTTACTCATCAGGTTTTCTCTAGACATTGATTTATTTTGAAATACTCTTCAATTTCATTCTTTCTAAAGTTCCCATACAATTGATGAGGGGATTACCTGCCATAGACTATCAAAAATACCTTTTTGATCCTCCTTGGCCACATTACAAACCATTCTTTCAAGCTCTGTGGAAGTGGGCATTGAAATTTTAACTTTGTCAAGAAATCCTTCCAACATGTCTTCACATGAGGACAAGTCAAGAGGAGATGACTTGCATATTCCTCCATATTTTTGCACATGTAGCATATGCCTAGTCCTACTATTCCTAGCTTCATTGACTTATCTTGCTTGAGTATCCTATTTTGGATGGCCAACCATGAGAAGGCCACGACTTTGGGAAAACAATGCTATCCCCATAAAAGATCTTTTAGCCATTCCTGGTAGTCCAAATAGCTTTCTTTATTTTATATCCCAATTTTACTTTGTATTCCCCAATAGAGGAAGCACACCATCAAATCACATTTTCTTTCTCCAAAATAGAACACAACTTTTTGTATTAAAAGGATAAAATTATTAGTTTTGAAATATAGATTTATAACATCAATATCTAGTGCATGAATTTTTTTTCATAATTTTTGGTTGTATTTTTTTAATTAATTTTCAAAGTTAGAGTAATTATAATTTGGACATAGATGTATGGTGTAACACATAACTTGTTTTGTATGCATTGAAATTATTATTTTTTGCTGAAACAAGAACATCAATACCTAGGGCACACATATTTTTTAGATTTATTTTATCCATTTTTCTATTTTTTCATGTGTGTGACATAAATACCTTGATGTTTGGTGAAAAACCTACATTCACAAGAAATAAAATATAAATATAATATAAAATTAAAAATATTTAAAATTATGCTTTTTGGAAAGTTTATAATAAGGAATACATACTTACAAAACATAATCTTTGAGTGACTAAATATTTGATCCCTCAAAAGGTAAAGAAAAGGTGGTTTTTTGTCAACATTTTGATAGGTATGAAGGAGACTCTATTTTGGGTATGATTTAATACTAGAGGGGTTCTATCCAAGGGGGTTTGATCTAAGGGGGTCTTATCTAACCCTCTTCAATTAAAATCCTTTAGACGAAACCCCTCAAGGCTCAAATCATTAATTTTTCTAAAAAAATATGCGATTTCAAGTAAAAATCAGGACATCCCAAGTTTGGGACCCATTGTTGTGGGATGATCCAATGCTATTAGTAGGTATAAAATAAATAAATAAATAAGTTCTAGGACTTGCAAAGGTTGAAACACCTTAATCCCAACATTCTCCCACTTGTCAAAGACCTTTCAAGAGTTGAAAATAAATCAGCTATAGAGGGTCGTGAGGCCCATAGAATTGGAACACCATTTGAACTTCTTTGTACTCAGAGGTTTTGTCAATACATTTGCAAAATTCATAAAAGTATCAACCTTCTCTAGTTTTACCTTCCCACCTTCCACCAATCACAAACAAAATAAAGTTTAACATCAATGTGCTTTATTATGGATTAAAAGTAGGATTCTTTGCTAAGCAAATGTCACTCTGACTGTCACAACATATAGTATTTATCCCTGCATCAAACCCAATATCATAACATGACCTTCTGAGTTAAATGTTTTCCTTACAAGCATGAGTAGCTACCATATACTCTGCTTCTATCATGGGAAAAGTGACTACAACTTTCCATTTACTCATCCAACTTATTGCACCACCAAACATCATGAAAACATAACCACCAATGGACCTTTTGTTGTCAAAGTCACCTTCCCATTATTAATCCACATATCCATGAATATATATTGAATGCCAAGGTCCAATAGGATAACCATGAAAACACAAGGAATAATTGAAAATACCCCTCAAATATTTGAACACACTCCTAATGACATCCCAATGCACCTATCCATGATTAGCCATTTATCGACTCATGATTCTCATTTCTTGGGTAATGTTTGGTCTAGTACAAACCACAAAATACATGAGACTTCCAACAACACTCATATATGGTACACTAGTCATGTCCTCCACCTCAACATGAGATTTTGGAAAATCCTCCACAAATAAATTCATTCCTTGTATAATAGGAACTACCATGGATCTACAAGTTGACATGTTGAATCTCTCTAACACTGAATTCACACACTACTATATTCAACTCCATTTTTTGACGAACATTTGTTGAAATTTTGACAAACTATCGTCATAACAGCGATGAACCACTGCAATAATTTTTGTTGGAATGTTTTCGTTGCTTTATCGACACACCTTGAAACATTGAACTCATGACGTGACTTTGTCAGTACTCACCATGGTAAAGGTGTTCTTATGTTCGTCGAACATTCGCGAAACGTGTGTCTCTTTATCGATGTACAATAGCTAGAAAACAAGCAGTGAGAATCAACAAGAATGTCAGAACACCACCAGATAATCATTGAAATAGTGACAAAATGGGAACTTCATAACGTCAGTCATTTCGTCGGAGGTACAACAAGTTCGTCGGTCATTTTTTGAAGTTTTGTCAGTCGTTTTCGTCGAAATTTCAATGAAATTGTGCAATTTTTTTTAAAAAAAATGTAATTGGTTGGTGTAAAGCCAAATTCGACAATGTTTGCCAACATCCTCCCTACCTATGCTGAAAGGGGAGCTTTGTAATAGGGTATGGACATCCATCAAAACATAAAGGATAGAGGATTTTCATCAGTTGTAGTTGCAACTACCCTATTAGACATGCATGAAAAATGTTGAAGCATAGACAAGGTACGTGAACTGTTTGACATAATGCCTCAAAGAAATGTCGTCTCATGGACTGCAATGATTGTAGGATATGCACAAAATATATTTGTTCAAAAGGCTTTAGAAATTTTAAAGCAAATGTAATTGGCTGGTGTAAAGCCAAATTCGACAACCTTTGTGAGCATCCTCCCTTCCTGTGCCAAAAGGGGAGCTTTGGAACAGGGTATGGAAATCCATCATAACATAATGGAAGGGGGAGTTTTGTCAAATATTATAGTTGGAAATTCTCTAGTAGACATGTATTCAAAATGTGGAAGTATAGATAAGGCACGTGAACTATTTGATGGAATGGCTCAAAGAGATGTCATCTCTTGGAATGCAATGATTGTAGGATATGCTAATGATGTTTCAATAACTTTGGGTTTTTATCTTCTCCCCATCAATTTGTATGCAATTCACATGTGGTTACTTTTGTTATCTCTTATGTGCATAAACAACTATTTTGCATGTGTGTACTTCAAAAGAAAATAACGATAAAATTACCAAGTTTCAAAGTTACTACACAAGGGTTGCAAATGATAATAATAATGGTGGTTGTATTTGAGAAGGCATTAGGGAAGAAATTTCCTCTAAAATTTGTTGATAAACCTAAAGATTTTGAAACTCTATATGCATTTATAGAGAAGGTTGAGAAGGAATTGAAGTGGGAAAGCATTACATGGAAGATCTATTTATTTAGTGGCCATTGGAATGTTGACTTCCCTAATATATGACCTCAAGAATCAATTATAAATCAATAACATATTGAAAAGCTATATATTCTCTTTTTTGTAAGAGGATGGAATTTTGGGATAGAAAACTTTTGGGTTCTTTCACATTGTACAACAACAAAAGAGTGAGTTTTCTCTCTTCATCATATAACAAAAGATATACTAGGAAAAATACATAACTGATGTTGTGATCTAGCTAAAGATGCCTGGATGAGATATAAAGCTTCCTAATGGTTATAATTCAGGAGTTAATGCACAGTAACATGGCATTTAGACAAAGGAGAAAACAAGGTTTGTTGACCAAATCACTGCAACCAAATATTTGCAACTAAACAAAAATGGAGGATGAAAAGAATTGGAGTTGATTGCTTCTATCCCAAAATTAATTTCTATGAAGCATATAAAGTAGATTACAAAAAATGCATAAAACACAGAAAGAGTGTGTATTAAGCACTTGAGTTACCCCCTTGCTGCATATCCTATTATGAATTCCCTAAAGTACTTGGATCTTATACAATTTTATGTGCATCTTCAATATAAAATAAGAATCCAAAAGCTTGATTACCCTTGTTGAACCACTTAACTTTAGCACTTTCATCTGTACATTTTTTTCTACCCCCATTGTAACTCTATATAACCTCTTGCTCTTTAGTATTAGTTGAACCTTAGTTTTCCATTGATGGCAATTAAATGGAATTAGAAGAGGAACTAGAACATTTGAATCCATGCTTGTTGATTGTTGCAACGAATTTAGAAGTGCAAAAAAGAAAAGATAGGAGGAAGAAGTACACACAACACAAGGCTATCCACAAGATAGTCAACTATCCTATTGTAGCCAACCAATTAGGCCTCTTGGAGTAGCGTTGTTTTGGTCCATTGCTCTTTTTCTATTCACTATCATGAAGGAAGGTTTTGAGGCCTTGTAGGGGCATATAATACCTATCTAAGTTCAGTGGTTTGGGCCTGGTACATGCTTGTAAGTGGATTTTATTCTGACTGTCCTACCGGTCAAGGCTACAAGGGTTAAAAGGGTAAAGAGGCCTAAAGGTTAGAGAGATGAGAAAATGGAGTTTCCTAAGTGAAAATTAGGGTGTTAAGTTTTGGTTTGGTCCTATTTGACATGATCTAAGTGGCTACAAAACCTCTTGGTTGTGAGAGTACAAGAACCCTAGGTGAGTTGGGTCTTTTCCTTGAAGGAATAGTGGATTGGAAAGGTCCACTTAAAGAGTATTTGAGAGAGCTGTGCTAAGTTGGTGGTTTGATCATCTAGTTGATCACCTAAAGAAGCTTCCCCTACTCACTCTCAATCACTTATTCCTACATAGTTCACTATCCTTGGTCTGTCAATCACTTAATGTATTCTTTCCATGTCACAAAACAAGAATCTTCTATCATGAACAGGGTTGTAGTATGAAGGCCTGCAACATACTCTGGAATCTACTCATTTCCTATCAAATGGCCCCATAATAACCCTTGTTATTTTCATGATGGACATAAGCTAATGCATTATTCTTCAATTGTGACAAAACCTTTATGGAGTTACCCTCTCAAATGACACATGAATGCATAAATTTGAGAGGAAGATAGTAAGTTGAATGAATGTAAGTAGAGAAATTTTTGCATACTTGTAGATGGTACAAAATTTCATGGTTAAGTGGAAGTGTCCCATCAACAACAAGATCCAAATATCCGTGTATCTATCTCAATCGAGCCTCTAAACCCTTCAAAGTTGTCTATTTTTCCACTAACTTGTTATGCACAAAAAGTCAAATTTTAGAGTTATGTCTACTAAAAACAAAAGAAACAGAGCTTTGAAACCAAATCCACACACAACACAATGCCGTATTTATACAAAGCCATACAAACAAACTAAACTTAGAACATTGGAATGGAAACAACTTGAAATTATGATGTAGAGCATGAATTCAGTTTACTCAACTAGAGGCACATTTCACAATAATGGGTTCTTCATGTAAAACATCTGTACGAGGTTTAAATAGTAAAGAGATTGATGAAAGATAGAGGAATTAAAAAGATACTTGCATGTAATAATTAGATTGAGCTTCTCTTTGTTTCGAGAATAGTTTAATATTCTCTACTTAACAGGGCCAACCATGTGATGGTGGAAGCTCATTTGGCACCTCCTCTCCCTCACATCACTCTCAATTCCCCATACCCAATCATATAACATTAATCATTCATTCATCCATTAATAACATATAACATTCATTCATCCATCCATTAATAACATATAACATTCATTCATTAACATATTCACATTCATTCATTCATCCATTAATAACATATAACATTCATTCATTAACATATAACATTCATTCATTCAGTTGTTACATATTATCAAAAATATGGTTGTCATTTAATATGATTACAATCACTTTTTTTTTGTTTCTTTAATTTTGAAGCTAAAAAAAGCTGAAGTGGAGTATCATTTTCTAAATAATCTGTCCCCCCTTCAGTTGTTTTTCCCTCTGCTCTTGATCTTAATGTACGCCTAGTTGTGTACTGATCATGACGTGGAGGCCACTTCAAGGGGGGGTCTGCTGCAATAACAAAGAAATGTTAAATTGATATGTTTTGTTATTATTGTTACAAGTATTTTATTAATTAAAAGAACATTAAAGAGTGGTGCTCTTTACCTAATGGGGCCACATCATGTTCCTGATCTTGTCGTATAGCCTCATGCTCAACATGTTGAACACCCTCTAAATCCTAATCTGGAGTTGAAACATGAAAGGTTACATTAATGAATACACCAATTGTAATTAAATATGTTTAAAAGAAAATTAGAGTGGTCCTCTTTAACTGATGGGGCCACATCATGTTCCTGATCTTCTCTAGCTTGATCATTCTCAACATGTTGATCATGCTCTACATGCTCTAAAGTTGAAACACGAAAGGTTACATTAATTAATACAACAATTGCAATTAAAGATGTTTAATTGTATTAATCCATACTGCATTTTGTATAGCACATGAATACATCCAGTACCGGGATGCACACCATGACCTTCATCTGCAGGTTGTGCTCCACCCTCACCAGGATGCATTCCAATGTCAGGTGCAGTATTATCATTGTCTGTCTGTTTAAAATAAATAGGCACATAATTACTTTATGGTGGAAATTAATATTGAATAGATTGCACAAGTATTCAATTTTAAATAAACTTTATTGAGTTTATTTACCTGCATGTTAGATGTAGTGGAAGATTATGTTTTCCCAGTCAAGACTCTTAGGCGTTCAACCACAACTTCATAGCCATGTTGGAAGGCAATCTTCATTTCCTCTTCTATGGGCACTCTGTTGAATTAGAGCCCTACTTTTTTGCATAAGATCATGAATTTTGCTTCTATGGTGTGATAAAACCAAAATTGTTTGCAATTTATTATTTGGATGCAATATTTCATTTATTGATACTTACAATTCTTGCGGCTAATTTCATATAACCACCAGAGCCAAGTTTGTGATGCTCGTGTTTTTCTAGTCTTTCCTTTGTTGCCTTCGATGTGTTAGATAGCCAATGAAAAGTTTGAAATATGTTAGATTATGTAAAAAGAAGAGTAATCAGTATATAATTACATTGTTGATAGTATCACTCTCATATATCTCTATCTTTCTCTCTCACACACACCCCCCTCTATCTCTCTATATCACCCCCTTTCTATGTCTCTCCCTCTCCCTCTATATATATTGAGCTATCTCTCCCTCTCTCCCCTATCTTCTTCTCTCTCTCCCTTTCTACATATCACTTTCCCTAGTCTCCCCTCTTCTTTCTCTCCCTTTTGTACATCCTATCTATCTTCATCTCTTCTCTCTCCTCCTCTTCAACCTATCTCTCCCTCTCTCCCCCTCTTCTCTATCTCTCTAATGTCAAGCCTTCTAAAAATAGTGTTTTATTAAACTATAAGTAGATTATTGTCACCACTCTTCATTCCACATGAAATGCCAAATGTACAATTGTTTTGTTTCTTTTTTCAAGTTTCATTAACCAAGATATTTAGTGGGTTGAATAAATTTGTGTTATGACCCTTGGTCTCTTTAAAATAATTAGACAATATTAGGGAGATTAGGAAGGGGAGAAAAGTAAACTCCTTCAAAATAGGGGTAGTTGTGGGTTTGTTCATTTTCTTTGTATACTATATACTTAGTTTCTCTAGGATAAATAAGTCACTGCATAGGAAGGGTGATAATTGGTCTAAAAAATCTAAATGACTTTGCAATTATTTCACTACTATACGATCAATGTGTCATCTTTCATGAAATTTCCCAAAACACTATTCATTATGATCATATGGAAATTTCTAGGAGAACTACAATAGTTGTAACATCATGAATTAAAATTAAACATTAAAAAGTACATCATGAATTAATTATGTAATGGCATAAAAATTAAAAACATCATGAATTAATTATGTAACCACATAAGTCAAATATAATTCTATCAAGAAATGAATATCAAATAGATAATACAATCACATAACTCATACATTTCAATGTCATTGATCTTCTTCTTCATTAAACTCTTTGTCTAACGTATCATTTGATCCAAATTCGACATTGTAAGGATTGGTCATATCATCATCATCATCATTGATATCAGTTTCGATAATGTCATCATCCACACAGATATCATCTTCATGAACATTAACTCCTTCATCATCATGATCTAGTTCCTTCTCTTCGACATCTTCATTAGGCACATCATCAACTAATTGTTGATCCTGATTATCATTAACACCATCTTCTAGTTCTTCGGTATCTTCTTCTTCCACCACATTATACTTTATTGACCTTCCTCTTGGATCATGTCTAACAACAAATGACCAACCCAGTTTACCGGAACCTCTGAGTAAAATACCTGCTCACATTGGCTTGGAAGAACATAGGGCTCATTTCCAGCTCGCTCGATCGACCTTGTATTAACCATGGTAAATCCATTATCATGTTCAATAACAGTTCTTTCGGGATCATTTTCATTCAATCGTAGCCTGTACCATAGGACAACAAACAAACTAATTTGAAAGACTTAAAGTCACACTCAAGTATATCATCCAAAATCCCATAGTATTGATTTTTTGAGACTTCTGGATGTATGTCGCTTCTAGATGAAACATTAGTCACCTGAAACATTGCAGTTATCCTAATCACAAGTTTTCTTTGTGTCATCCAACTTTTGATTTGAAATTTATGACTATTGCAACACATAGCCTTGTGGTGTTTCACTTGCAATATGTCAAACATGAAAAAATTATTGCAATATCGTCAGTTGATAAACATATTTATTCTTGGCCGAATGTATGCAAAGAAAACAATCTCAACATATATACATCAATATACTTGAAAATAATTAAATAATATGGGTGATTAATATATTTATATGTACTTGTTTATCTCTTAAACCATATGCTAAATCAATTTCCCTTTGTGTAACATTGGAATCTCCATTACGATGAGCTTCTTTAACCAATGAAGCCACACCTTCCCATGTTAATGCGCGACCAGATTGTTGAAATTGTTCAATCTATACCATCATCCAATCAAGATTGTTTGCGACGGACAAATATAGTGCATCCCAATCTTGACCAACTATATAAAAAAAAATGAAATTCACAAATGATGTTAACGAATTCAAAAAATTAAAACATTTCAACAGTGATGTTAACAACCTTGAAATTAGTGTGTTTTATGTTTCATGTGATCATAAAAGATTAAATAGTCAGTTGTAGAGGTGGTTGTTTGGTAGTTGAGGTGTAAAGGAATTTAAAAGGCATAAAGTGATCATTGTAAACCCTCATAGGATGAGAAATAAAGAAGGTATAGCTACTGTCCTCAAGAGTTTTGTGAGGAAAAACATGTGAAATGAGAGGTTCAAGCCTACGTTTCAATAAAATATGTATGGGAGATCTAATTTTATGAATTTTTACCCATGTGCAGACCTAATGGGTTGTGTCTGAGTTGTTTTTGAGGTCTAGGAGGTCGTGGAAGTACGAGATTGAATAAACCCTCACGATTTTGGCCTAAAACAAGGGCTTTTGGGTTTGGCAAGAATTTGGTCGTACAAGTGGATTTTTTTTTATGGATTTGGAAGTTTGGAGGCATAAAAATTGCTTCCTCAAAATTTTATGGGCATATGACAAGTTTAAAGACTAGTTGCTTTGTAAAATAGGCCTAATCAACCTAATCAGCACAACCTAGAAAGGGTGATTTTGGTGATTTGGTCCAAAGGACTTGTAATTTACTTTGAAGTATGTTTAATAACACAAAAATGGGTTTCTAAAACCATCAAGGTTTTTTCTGGTGTTTTGAGAAAGTTTTGAGTTATTGGGAAAAACTAGGTTTGCACTGCTACAAGGATTCAAGGAGTCAAAGTGTGAAATTTGACTTCTGTTGTTTGTCAGGCTTTGAGAGTTGTTTGGATTGTTTAAAGTTTTCATTCTAAACTTGTTGGAAGCCTCTTAAAGGAAGGTTGATAGGTTGGTTGAGTTGAGCCTCCCAGGTCTACATCAATTAGTTAATTACCACGATATACGACCTTAATTTATAATTGATGTATATTGAAGATTAATAATTAAATAAGTACAATATAAATAAAAAATAAATGTAAAATGTACTATAATTACCTT
>VDFB02003292.1:0-49743 GCA_007258455.2 Sequoia sempervirens | reverse complement strand
TGTTCGGTCACCATATTAGCACAATATGTTGAGAAAAGCAAATGAGACTCCACAAGGGTACATAGGGTCGGGTTATGAAAAGGTGTGTAGTACCTTACTAGCTAAGGAAGTAAAAAACATATACAATGCATTGACTCCCATTAGAAATTCATGGAAACAAACAAGGGTGTCAATTATTTTTGATGGATGGAAGGATTCTAGAAATCGGCCATTAATCAATGTGATTGCAATGTACCCTAAAGGGGCAATGTTTTTGAAAGTCATGGATTGTGAAGGACAAGTGAAGGATGCACAATTTATTACAAACATCCTTATACAATGCATTTGATGTGGGTCCTCAAAATGTTGTCCAAGTAATAACAAACAATGCAAAGAATTGTAGAGTCGCAAATACGTTGATTGAGACACGGTTTGAACACATATATTGAACACCTTGTGTTGTTCATTCTCTCAACCTCATGCTACAAAAGTTGGGAAAGAAAATAAATTGGATCAAACAAATTTATGCTGAGGCTGAAGAGATCCAAATGTTCGTCACAAACCATCACATATCACAAGCCATTTTTAGTACATTTTCACAGTTGGAGTTGTTGAAGGTAATTGAAACGCTTCAATTTTTAAATTTTACATTTCACTTTAGTAATTACTAATTTTTTTAAAAAATTTGAGCATGTCTTCTTTATATTTTAATTTTAATTTTTAATTTTCGAATAGGTTGTTGAAACCCGATTTGCATCCAACACAATTGTCTTGAGGCGACTTGTGAAGGTGCGGGAGCCACTTTCTAGCACAATTATTAATCAAAGTTGGTCCCTATGGAGGCAATCCAATACTAAAAGAGCAACAAATGTAAAGCAAATGATCCTATATGACACTTGGTGGGAACGAGTGGAATATCTTCTTAGTTTCACTAAGCCCATCATGAGTATGATCCGTTTTACTGACATGGATAAGCCATGTTTGGGAGAGGTATACGATGGCATTGACTCAATGATCGAGAAAATAAAATTCATCATCAAAGAAAACGAGTAAGATCCTAAAGAAACTTTCTTCAAAGAGGTGCAAACAATTTGTGTTAAGTGGTGAAACAAAATGACCACCCAACTACATCTTCTTGCATTTGCATTGACTCCCAAATTTTATAGTGATAAATTCTTGCTATGCCATCAAGGATGCAATCATACAGAGATATAGAAGTCAGTGACGGGTGTAGGAAAGCACTTACTAAACTCTTCCCCAATCGTGAAATGGAGGATTTAGTTACAAGTGAGTTTGCTGATTTTGTAGCCTCCAATGGTCAAAGTCCCCCTGCTCTCTATGACAAGTAAAGGAAGGATGCTCATGCTTGGTGGTACCTCAATGGCCATACATCACCACACCTCCAAACTCTTGCAATCAAAATTTGATTGCAAGTGAGTTTTTTAATTTTTATTGCACTCTCTACATTTATATTGTTTACTTTTTAAAAAATAAGTAAATTATTAACTTCCAATTAAAAGTTTGATTTACAAATTTATAATTGTAACCCTCTCACTTTGTTTCAATAGGTTTCTAGTTCCTCTTCATCTAAGCGAAATTGGAGTACATACTCCTTTATCCAATCAATAAAACGCAACCCTTGGCAGAAAATAAGGCAAAAAAGTTAGTTTATGTGCATTCCAACTTGCGCCTTCCTACTCAAAGACAAAATGAGTTACAAGGAAAGAGGCACGAAGTTGTGGGACATAAATCCAAAGCAAACTGATTTGGATTTTTTAGCTGCCACACAATCTTTGCTTTCTATGGAGTCGGATACCCAACGTGCTTCTAGAGCAAGTGATAGTGGGGTTGCATGCGGTTCTACTAAACTACCCTACATCATCTAATGTCAATGATGATGTTGATGTTGATCTTCATGATAACTCATATAATGCTGATTACTAATTGTATTATTTTAATGTTGGACTAATGAACAATTAATTCAATATATCTATCATATCATTTAAATTTTGACATATTGATATCAAATTAAATTAGTACATTGTATTTCAAATTTGTAATATTTATGGTAGTCCTACATTTTGTTTAGCATATGCATGATAAGTGGTATTCTAAATTTAATTCTTGTTTTTCCTTTTTAGGCTGCAAATATGTATATATCTATGATTTTTATATGTTTTTGTATGGGCATACCAAAACCCAACCCCCAAAAACAAAATTGTCATACCGATGTATTGTACCCACATACCCTACCCATACCTGATTCAGCAACTTAGTTTTTCTTCAATTTTTGTTGCATTCTAGCACTTCTAGGGTGTCAATCTTGCACTTTTGTTTATTTTTTCCCTTTTCTTCGTTTCAAAGCTAGGGTTTGCAATTTTTAAAGTTGAATCTTTATTGTCTTTTATTTTCACTAGGGTTACGAATTTTACAAATAAACATGGCATCTGCAAATACCCATGGTGGTGGAAAAACAAGAGTCCAGAGGAAAGAATAGTGATTCACAATTACTAAGGCTTAAGGCTGAGAGTATGCACAATTGCCTCAAATATCAGCTCGCATGAATCCCTAGCCAAAATGTGCAACTATATAATTTAGTGGAACCAACAATTATACAAAAAATCTAATTTGTTCTTTGTAGGAGGAGAATAAATTGGAAAAGAAGAGGGAATATGAGGCAATTGCACCTATGATGAATTATCCTCCTACCTCAATGACTAGTGTGGTAGGCTCTTGTCTTGGCCCATGTATACAAGGCTCAACCACTAGAGATTTTTCTAACTGGACATAGTCATACGGGATTTTTGTTCCTCCTAGTACTCCTAGTGCTAACCTCCACTGAAAGGTACTATGTGGAACCAACAGTCTTAGTTCTAGCCTTCATGCAAAGGTGCTACTTGGAACTAGCAGAAGCAACATGAGGCAAGGATCACATCTACTTTTTTTTATATATAACATATCATTCTATGTTACAAGGACCCAATATTGGGAGTCATTGGCCAATGCATTGACCATTATTAGAAAAGGGTTCAAGGCACCTAATCCATACGATTTGAGTGGAACCTTGTTGGACATGTAAAACATTGAGGTCATCACAGAAAATCAAAAGAGAATTTGGCTCAAAAAGGGTTACATTATTTTTTTTTATGGGTGGGCAATTGGCGGAACTGCATGTTGATGAACTTCCTAGTGCTTTCATGTGGGCAATTGGTCTTCTTTAAGTAAATCAATGCCTCCCGTGAAGTGAAAATGTTCGACTTTGATGTTGACTCTATAACATCAAAGTAAATATTGGGCTTGGAATGATCATTGGATGAATCCATAATAGGATTCAAGGCTATCAATTTATCTTGTCCTTCATGCACAACCTTATCCTCCCTCATTGCATGCATGTCCAAAGAGTTATCTTGAAACTTTGTCACACATTCATCATGCTTCAAAGCACTCATAGTATTAGACTCTCCTGCTATGAATTCTTCTACAACTACCTACCCCTCTTCAACCTTTTGTTCAAATCTATCAATCAGCCTTTGACAAAATTCATCAAAAGAATCTACCTGAATGTGGACTTGGATGTTCATACCTTGATACGACCAATCATGAGCAGTTCCTTCAAGATGCAAGATCGCATACAGAATGGCAACTTGCTCTTCCATGGAACTAAGTAGGAAATAGTCCTGCATCTTTAGTAACCATGCTCTAACTAAGATCTTGTCTGATACATTAAAAGTTGGAGATGAAGATTTTATGATTTCCCTTCTACTATGTCCTGGGTGATGTTTGTAGCCCTTTGCAGCTGACATCCTTTGCATCAAAGTGACATAATCTGGGACTGAATTTCTAAATCCTTCATCTTGATTAGCATAAGTTTCTCTGATGACCGCTAGATCTCTTACCAAATCTTCCATGGGATCTGAAAGGGAAATGGATGTAGCAAGATCACCAACCATCTTTTAATTCTTCTTTCCGTTTTGCAAAAATATGATCAAACCCTCAGGCTGGCAAGATCATGGATCTGATACCACTGTAATGTCCCAAATTAAAATAAATTTCAATTTTAATTAATTATATGAAACCCCACAAATTACATGTCTCAAATCGGGAATATCTCGGGATTTCCACAAAATAAACTTATCTTAAAATCTGAAATCTTGGTTTCTATTTAATTCAAGACAAGGCAAATCGGGTGTTCTGGAAACAGGAACAATATGCATAAAACTAGAAATCGGGTGAAGTGCATATGAGATAGAATGATTTATTATTGAATTTCACATGGATTTACATTATATTTGCTGTCATATACAGCAGATAACAGCCATGAACAGCTGCAGAAAGTTACACACAGATCTCTAACTGAAAACCCAAAACAATCATTGTAACTGAAGCCAACTTCGCACAAACTCACCACACTTCTTAATTACAAACAGCAACAGCAATATGCTTCATAATACATATAAGAAATGCTTCAATATGCTGCTTACAACAGCAACTACATTCAGCAACCCAATAACTGGAGATGCACACCAAATTGGATCCAAATCTTGAATCTGGAAGCCACAACCACACTCTAAACTAAAGCAATTATCACACCACTCACCAACTATCAAATAACTGATCTTGGACAACAAATTATATCAAGTAATGACTCTTTTACATGGATATATGCTGCATTCTACAGCAACACAATACTGAAATCCAAAATACACTCTTAAACTAACAAACCCTTACCAAATTATTGCTAATAAAATTACCAAACTGAAGAGCATTCGGCGCAATGGAAATCTCTAGATGAAATTGCACTTGGAAACCCTCGGAACCATTGTCTCTGAGCCTCAATCACCTTGGTTTACCAGCCTCGGAGATCCTTCCTTCATTGGTTTACCAGCCTCTAAAGAATAGCACAACCTGTGTGAGAAAACATGCATAGAATGAATTCAACTTGGAAGACCAAACAATTATATATCAAAATCCTTTCCAAAACCAACTTTGGTGTCCAAATTCAAATGCCCAAGGAAAGAGATGCTTGCATGCCAAAATTGTAGCTCCCACTTGCCAAAAGTGAAGTCACCATAAACATTCTAATCCCAAACGGAAAAATACATGTCACTTGCCTTTTTCCAAGAAACCCACGCCTACCTTGGACCCCATTAATATTTCAAAAATATTAACTCACTTGTCACCATGACTGATTTAATTATTATAATTTGAAAAACCAACTTTCCCAATTTATCCGCAAGTCCTGACTTACTATTTTAGGAAACCAAGTTTACTAAAAATAGTAAATGCTAGTTTTAGAAAAGGGGATATTACACTAAAAGACTTGGCTATTGGCGAAATAGCCCCTGCAATTACACCTCCGGAAAAGCAAAGGATAATGGAGATACAGACCAAGGAGCTCTGGTCTAAACAAAGGCTAGACAAACTAATGATGGAAAAGCCGGATACTACCCAAACAGTCCAAGCCGAGATAAAGGAAGCCACAAAGAAAGCATATCAACAATTGCAAGAGGAAGAAGCAAAATATAAAGCAGCTTCTTTGGAACAAGAACAATCTTCACAACCTCTGCAGTCAGAAACACCTTGATCCTTTGCAACTTTCTCTATGCAGTCCATTAAGGACTTCTTGGTGAGACAAAAGCAAATCCAACCAATGGCATCTCCGTTGGTGGGATCACAAGTGGACATTGGGAGCATCTCATGTTTGTATAAATTTCAGTTAGAAGATATCCTACAACAAATGGCAAGAGAGAAGATCTTGAAAATCATGTGGAAAGCTCTGATTAGTTAGAGGAAATGGTAAAGGATATACAAAGCAAAATCCCTCAGCTACAAGGGGACTCATCCCAACCCTTGACGATGCAACTAAAAATTTTGATAGATGGGGTGATTAAGGATACCCAATTATAGAAGAAGACTATGAGACAACAAATTCAAGTAGAGCACTAGAAGATAAAAATGGATGAAGAAAGAAAGAAATGTGCTCCAGCACATTTTTCCCTAGAATCACAGACCACCACATTGAAAAACACATAAGGGGACCTCAACGCCCTATACCAATTTTGTCTACAATGGCCAACAATGACAGCCCCAATCAAGGCACCAATGGATCAGTCGGAAATACAGATACTTCAAAGAGCAACAACTTATGATGCCCTACAAGATATGGATGGCCAATCCCAAGTGGAGATAGAAGCACTACATGGGCAGTTTCAACAACTTCAAGATCAAAGGGATAAAAGAAGACATAGATTTCATCAATTCAGAGAGGTAGTAAGTTTAAGGTTGGCACACATCACCGAAGTCCTCCAGGAAGCACACCAACTAGCACAGAAAATCCAAATCCCAAGTACACTTCCAAAGGTAGAGCGGATGCTACTACAAATTCAAGTCCAAACCTAGCAACTACAACTAGCCAAAACTCAGTGGAAGAACACTTTTGCAAAACTGAAGGAGATATATAAGGACATTCTAGCCTGCAGAGTAGAGTTGACTTGAGGACAAGCCAACGTTTTGAAAGGGGGAAAAGTCAGAAAGATGTTGGAAAGAAAGGGAAACAGTTCAGACATTGCCAAGCAAATCCTACCACATCTTGCCACAAAGAGCTCGTGAAGCCTAAGATTCAAGAGATACCATCTAGGGTAGGGGTAGGACAGATGGGTCACGTCCCATCCCATAGATATATGTATAGGTAAAGATATGTATAAAAGTTAGTAGAAGGAAGACAGAAGAAGATAAGAAATAGGATAAAAGCATATAATAGAATATGTACAAAGTATAGGGGAAGATATATGATAAATATATATGATGTAAAAGGAGATATAAGGAGATGTGAATGTACTCAATTGATATTAATAATATATTGATACCGGAATTCTATCTACATTGTGTTGTCTAATATTTTGTTATATATGGTTAACTAGTTGATCTTCTATCTAAATCAAACCATTGCTCCTTTTATATGATTGAGTCTGGGGTATAAACTACAACACTCAAAAAGTACTTGGGGCTCAAAACTTCGGTTTGTGTTCCCCAATTTTCTTGCTAACAGGCACTTTGAGGTTTAGTTTGTGTTTCCAAGGTCTGATCTGCATTACATCAGCAGCAAGGAGGGTTAAAAATAGACGTTTGGTCATTGTAAGCTCTTGCCACAACCATACAACTACTACACCAGTCTGCACAGCCCTTAGCTGGATTAGTTAACCTGTAATTTCAGATCTGATTTTGTTTTAGAGCTAGGCTACCGAATTGTCTAGATTAACCACCAATTTTGGGTACAATATATCCTAGAATCGAACACGTTCTAGAAACTCTGCATAATCGGAAAGGATTCAATTTTTTTGAGTTTGAAACGTTTCTAGGTTCGTTTGGTCGAATCCTAACGAATACCAGGTCAACATGGCGATTCTAGAGCGTTTCGAAGATGATTTTTTTGCATGGTAAAAAAATGAAAACCTAAAAATGAGCTTCCATTTTATTTTCGGATTTTTCATGCTTCCATTCACCGATGCGAGCAATGCAGGAGTTGATTTTGATGTCGAAAGACGATGCAAGGTTGTAGGGAGAGAACATTGGGTGAACAGGGAGAGATCGTGTATGCCACAGTCCACGTCCGCCATAGTCCAAGTAATTTTGTAGGTTTTTAAGAGTTTAAAAATAAAACATTAAAAATTTTGAATCCCTAATTTTTTTCTTTGTAGTTTAAATTTATTAATAATTATTAATATTGTTTAATAGTTTTAATTTTTTAAATTTTAAACTTTTTAATTTAATATTTTCATCATTATATAATTTATAATATATTATTCTAAGTTATCGGGTTCCTTGGATTTTTCTCCCATGTCTGCTCCAGGAGCATTTGGGTGCGAGAGCGGCCTGGGGAGCAACTGGAAGCAGCAAGGTTCTCTGTGGGTTCCATTAACTGCATTTATTGAAACTTAATTAACCTTTTCAACCTATTTTAATTTTTGCTTTGTGTATAAACAAGAGAATGTGCCTTCATTTATGAGCGGATGTTAAATGATCCTTACACTAATTATTTTTAAGTTTTAACTATCCCTTCCATTTACTCATTTACAGGACTTGTAGTGCACAATACACTCAGCATTCTCCACAACACTCTTATTTTTCTTTAGTGCATTATTAATTACCTTGTATTCATTATACCTTTTTTCTACTTTCCAACCATATCATTTCAATGTCAATCCAAAGTCTGCAATAAAAAGCCACAGAACTTGTAGTGCGATGAAAATGTATGTGCTTGAATTTTCTCTACTACACAGCCTAGCAAAGCATCTAGACCTTAAACTAGTGTCCTATAGAGTTTTCTGCCAAATCATAACACTAGATGTTTCAACTTAAAGCAACAGATATGATTATCAGCATTTGATAGACATCATGATGATTCATGGTTGATGAAGTATCATACTATCAAATGTATTTACAATTCTGTATATTTTTAACTTTTTTGCATATATATATAAAATACAACCGTACCCAAACGTACCATACCAAAGGAAAAAAAATTGTCGTACCGATGTACCCGTACCCAATCCCGTACCAAAACCAGCAACTTAGATATTATTTATTATTAACATAACAATATTAATAATAAACAATATGGAGGGTTGATGTTATTCTATTGGTTGGTTTTCTAGGGTTATGTCCCTTTGTGGTTGGTTGTTGGTTCTGGATTATTGGTTTGTGCTTTGGGTGCCTTCTTTGGACCCACTTTACTATGTATGATTATTCCATTATGATTTAATAAATTTTTACTCCTTTTTTAAAAAAAGTATATTAATAATAAACAATACAATATAAATTATATAATGATGAAAATATTAAAATTTTAAATTTTAATATTAATTGTTTTATAATGTTTATTAAATAACATAATATAAACAATTTTAATTTGAATTTGTATTTATTATTTTAATTATTAATATTTTTTTAGTAGTTTAATATTAATTAATATATATTATAATAGATGTAAATGTTAAATAATAAACTTATATTAATATTAAATAAATAATTGAAATTTGAATTATTAATTATTAATTGAAATTCTATATTAATCATTTATAAATAATTTTTAAATTTTTAGTATTGTATATATTAAATTATTAATATATTATATTATTAATTATCTTATAAATTTTTATATGCTACTAATAGTATTACTTCAATAATTAATAATTAATATTATAAATTATAAATTATAATTCTTGTTTAGCATATGCATGATATGTGGTGTTCTAAATTTAATTCTTGTCTTTACTTTTTAAGCTGCAAATATGTATATATCTATGATTTTTTTATATCTTTTTTGCATGGACATACCCAAATGTACTCAACCCCAAAAAAAAATTGTCATACCAACTTACTGTACCCACATACCCATACCCGTACCCGATTTGGCAACTTACTTTTAGAGTAATTCCCAGCTTGTAATCATTGCAAAAACCAATAAAAACAGACTTTGAGGGTTTTCAAATTTATATTTGGATCTGATTTGAGCATTTGAAGTGACCTTTTGTTTGTACCAGCCATTGAATTTATCAAAATTTGGTTCAAGTTTTGGCTTATGAAGTGTTTAAGGGTTTGATCAAGTATTTTGCATCATTATTTTCAATTTTCACTTTCAGTTCATTGTTTCAGTTTGTTTCTTGTTTCAAAAAATAAAATCAGAAAATACAGAAAAGTATAAAACCATAAAAAATATCAAGGGGGCATTACACAATGCACTCATGACATGAATGATGATGAGGCATAATCTTCCGTATGAAGAGTAGCTTGTTGAAAATTGAGGTCATTCAAATCAGCTGAAGCTCTAGCCTTAGGCCACCATAAGGGTGTTGTTTCACCACTCTAACTTTTCCGCCCAATAACAAATGAGCATGCATTTGGTTTATTGTTCCTTCTTCTTGGAGTTGTTCTTCAGAACTTGGAAAATGGCCTCTACTATAGGGCAAGCATGTGTCTTCTTGCTGGTTGGTGATATCATAAAAAGGGAGATCTGCAACTTTGGCATTGCTCACCAATTCTTGGATCATTCCACCTCCTCCCACCTGCGCCCTAGTAAGGGATCACTGGGTGTCCTCATCTTGTACAAGACATAAATAAAGAAATGCCCAGGGTTTAAAGGCAACAGAGCAGATTTTTTGAAAAAAGCAGGAAAACCCCATGGTTTATTCAGTTACCCACAGTTTGTTCCAAAGTTATTCAATAGCCTGTGGGATTTTCCTATGTTTTCCAAAAAACATAGGTTGTTAAAAAATTGGCCGGTCAGTTAAAACCATCACAACATCAGCCCCAGGCCACAATTAACCATAGGTTTTTCCTAGGTAGTGCTACTGTGGACATTTTGCATCTACAGAAAATAATACAGTATCCTTTACCAATTCGCAAAACTTGTGAGGATTAAAGAAGAACAAGAAAACAGTTCTGTTAGAAGACAAGCCCTCAACTTGTCAAAACGAAGTTGTCACAAGCACATTGATTTAACATAATTGAAATAGAAATTTTTGGTGGCTTATGTGGAAGACTGACCTTCATATGTGTTCTGGCTGACTCATTGTTTTGCCTGTATCTATTGATAATATGTCAAGATTTATGTTGGCAGAACCAAGTTGACCCTTTTTAATGCGAGAAGCACTGTTTTGGAGTGCAGGATTTAAAGAAAAAGAATCAGAATGTCACAAAAAAGCCAAATTATGCTTTTCTTTGGCAGCAAAATTTGCAGAAAATTTTAGTCAATGGCTGCAGGATATGCTTTTCATTGGCAGAAAATTTGTTCTTTTCTTTAGCCGCAAAATGTGCTATTCAATGAATCCAACATATGCTATTCTTTTCATTGGCTGCGTGGATGCTATTCAATGCCTGAAAATTGTATATGTCTTAGGCATAAAACTTCTTTCTTGGGGTTACAAATTGTTATTTCTTTGGATGAATTGATATTCAATGGCTGCAGAATATGCTTTCCTTTCACTGCAAAATATGACTATCATTGGCTGGTAAATATTATTTTTATTTACCGTCAATAATGCTTTCCATTGTCTAGAAGATGATCAAAATATGATTGTAGATTGGATTCATAGTGGGTGCTTGTGAAATCACAGCATAAGATTGTTATCCTTATGTGAGTAGATACTGCTAATGAGCTTTTTGAACTGAAATGAACTTAATCTAGCAATAGCTGAAGTGAACTGGCATTCTTTTTCAATTGGATTATATTAATAAATGCCAGGTTTCTCATTGATTACATCGTACTTATTTTTACGTTGACAGTGATCTACATCACAATGGATAGTCACATGGAAGTATCTAAGGGAAGAAATGAATTTCCAGCCGTCACTGGATTATATTATTAAGGAAATAAAAATGTTTTATTTGGTTAGAGCTTTTGCTCTTTTGTGGTATGTGTTTGTTTGGCATAACAGCAATCTGTTGATGTTCATGCAGCGTCGGTCATCTCTTCCAGCCCAGATCGAATAAAGACGTCAATTAAATTGTAGCCTATCGGCTATTTAATTGATGATAGCGATTTCATGAAATGATACGTCACTTATTAAATGATGATTGATATTTATTTAATGTAAGGAGACTCGATTTGTTATGAGGCCAACTTCTTGAAGAATCACATACTTTTCATTGGACGTGATTTATTGGAGAGACACACTCTTCTATATAGGCCAACTTGTCTTGAAGAGACACGACCTATCCACTCACTTGTATATATGATCGACGCCCTTCATTGTCTCTCACTCATTTTTCATTCCTATCATTGTTCATCATAAGTCGTCTATCATTGTGCGAATTCTGTAGAAGGTCAGATCGAATTTTCTATAGAAGGCTGAAGTTATTATCTGCAGTTTGTATCACATTGTTATTGTGGTGGCATTCAGTTTGTAGTTCATCAAGTTCGAGTTGCTCAAGTGCAAGTTTGTCTCAAGAGCAGATCATTGATTTTGTAGAAGGCCGAGATCTTTATCAGCAGACTGCTTCATTCTGTATCTGTGTTGCATCAGATTGTGGTGCATATATTTGGCCTTCATATTGGCCTATTGTAAAGGAGACAATTATTGTTAACATTCAATATATAAGTGATATATTGTTGCTGGGTTTTTCTCCCTCAAGAGGAGGGTTTTCCCAGGGTATCTGCTGTGTTCTTGTGTTGATTTTTGAATTAATTTTTGTGCTCTAATCTGATCATAAAACTAACACAATCATCTGGCAAGGAAAGGAAGCATAATGGAACAGCACAGAATCTATTTAAATATACTGTATATTCACGAGGCCTTAATTTAGAATTGGTAAATTTACGAAGTATGATCCAAGTTCTGATGTCAATAAAAGGACAGAACAATGTTTTAATATGTTTGCAGAAATATTGATGCATCATTGTATCAATACTAATCTGTGAGAAATTATGTATTAAGTGAAGATGAGATCTCAATTCTATATATGAATAGAATATAGAATGCAATTTATAAGTCTATCGCCATTGAATTAGTCCATGCATACTTGTAGTTACCATGTGATTTCAGTGAATTGAAATTGGTGACGTTAAATATATTTGTGGAATTAAAAAAGAGGTGTAATCTTCTTGTGTGAGCCAGTAAGGAATGAAACATAAGTGACAATATGTAATTATTTAATCGAAAATATTATTCAGTGTTAGATGGGCCATATATTCATAGACATAATGTAGGGAATGCTATAAGAATAAGGAATAGCATTAAGCTGATAGCTCCTTGCGGCCACTTGCATTCCAAATTGAAAATGACCTGCAGAAAGTGTTTCATTAAAATGACTTGGACAATAGGGTCATGAATTAAAAATGCATTTTAATGCTGCAATATTAAAATGGCTTGGACATTAGTGTCAAGAACAAAAAATACATTTGAATGCTGTAAAATTAAGAAATTTTGGGAAATTGTAGGACAAAAGCAAATCAAATTTAGATAGAGAAATGTTTTGCTCTTATTAATATCTAAGCAAAAATTTGAATTCTGGCATGTTGGTGCAGAACTTGATTGCTATTAGAACTTGTTACTTGCTCTTCAAATGCATACACAATAGGACATTAGTCAGATTATATGCTTAGAATAGTCTGGTCTGTTGTACCCCAAATTAAAAAATTTGCTAAACTTAGGCATTTTGAAAAAATGGTCAAAAGTCTTGTTAAAAACTGTCAAAAGGTCAGAAAATGGGATTTTGCATGTCATGCATGGTGCTCAAAAACTCAAAATTTTCAAAATCTGACAATCTGGGTCTGCTCAGAGCGACCTTGTCTACAAAACCCAAATCTCAGTTTTTTGGCCCTAAATTTTAGAGAAATTTTCAAAAAATAGAAAGTTTCTAAAAAAGACTTTTCCTGGGATTTTTTGGGTTTCTTCTCAAATGGATACTAGCAAAATTTTCTAAAAATAGAAAAATTCTAAAAAAAGAAAGTTTGGCTTCCAGGGCTCAAACTGATTTTGATTGGTTGAAAATACTTCCTCATTAGGCTAGTCCAGTCAAAATCGTCAAAAGATCAATTTTTCTCTGGTGGGTCAATTCTACTTTTTCAGAAGCTATTTCAAGAGCTCCAATGTCGTTAACGGAGGTTGCTCAACTGCCAGGTGTCAAATTCAAAGTCTCAAGTACTGTATAGATCAAGAAGTGATAGAAGATGATCGAGGAACGAAGAACAAAGGAGTGAAGCTGGAAAATCATGAAAATTGCAAAATTTTGACTAAGTCTAGAAAGCTTAGGCGCCCCAGCTCAATCAAGGCGCCTAGGATTTTGTGCCTTAGTCATTTTTCAATCTCTGACTACCGAGCACGAAGCAGAAAGTGGAGAATGAAGGAATGGTTGAAAAATGCAAATAAAAACTATCTTTGGAGGTCATGGGTGCCCCAACTAGCCATGGGGCCCATCATTTCAAGGTATCAGTTGATGGAATTAGGGTTTTTGCCTCCAAGATGTTTTGTTCACAATTCTTTTGGCTCCGTAATGAATCCAGCAGTAGGTACATCCAATCAATCTCTCAGCCAGAATCTCAAATCAATGGGAAGAGTCTTGACAAAGTGGCAAGCTGTGAATCACAAAAATATCAGAAAATAAACTAAGTCTAGGAACTCTAGGCGCCCCAGTTAGCCAGCGGTGCCTAGGGTTTTGAGCCACCTGGTTCAGTGATTAGGGTTTGCAAATATGACCATTTTCTTCAGAATTCTGCCAGCTATCCAGTGGATGTCTTCGTCAAATCATCAAATCCTTCAATCACCCATAGTTTCAAATCAAACGAAGGGCATAACATTAAGTTTCAAGTTTGAAAGATGAAAATGCTCAAAAAATGACTTTGGCAAGGTTGGGCACCCTAGGTAGCTAGGGGCGCCCAAGTTTTTGAGGCCCCAAATCAACTTTTCAGGAGATGCAGCATCCAGGAGACCCTCTTCAAAATTCTCTAAGCTATCCAACGAATCCAGCGATCAAATCATTGGACCTCTTGAGCTCTCGGAATTGCAAATTCATCTAAAGGTTTGAAGACAGTGATAAAATTTGAAGAAACATGAAAATGGGCATCCCAAGTAGCCAAGGGCGCCCATGATTTTGGGGGTCCAAATGATGTTTTTAGGAAAAGTCATCTCCAAAACAATCTTCTTAGATTCAGGCAAGCTACGCAACGGAGCAATCCGCTAGTTCACAACATTCATCTAGCGGTCGGAATTGAATATTGAAGGGATGTGTTCTATCAAAAAAAAAAAAAATTGAAATTATCAAAAAATTGGCTAAGTCTGGAGAAGAAAAGCGCTCCTAGTCAAGAAGGCCGCCCAAGGCTCAATGCCTTAGAAAAAATTTTAGTATTTATCACACATCAATCAAAAAAGTGACCATCTTCGACGAACCTACTCAAGATTGGCTTCAAAAGATTTAAAGTTGGAGAATAAAGCGTTTTATTTATCCTCAAAACTTATTTAAGAGGGCTTTGGCATTCATTATTCACTTTTTGCAGGTTGGAGTCCAGAGGAGGAAAGATAAAAAAAATTTCATTTCAAGATTCAAAGGCCAAAACCCGGTGTTTTTTCAGAGTTCATATTTTCCAGATCAGCTCACACAGAGGCTTCCTTTTTCATGCTTTATTTTTCCCAAGGCATCAATTTTCAGAGGAAGGGGGTCATCTTTTTCAATTTTCAACAATTTGGGTCAGCTCAATTCATGATTCTCAACAACTTTGGAAAAATTTCCAACTCTCAAGAACCTGTTTTTTTCATGCATGTCCAAAAAATCTTCAATATTTTCAAAATCTGATCAACTGGGTTCATCCAAAACATGTTTCTACACAAAACCCACCTCTTAGCTTTTTTCAGAAAAAATTCAAAAATTAGGGTTTCTACTTTTTCAACCAGCCATCAACAATTTTCAAAAACGAACGATTTGGGTCTTCTTGCAACGAGATTCTCTACAAAACCCATATCTCATATTATTTTTGAAAAATCTGCCCATTTGAAGAAGAAAAATCAGCAAGCTATTTTTAGCTTTTGTGCAGAACTTGTCCAAGCATAGTCGAGTTTACAATCAAACTTCAAGTTTTTCAACATGCAATGTTCTCCTATGGAATTCAGAGCCAAAAAGTGTTGTATCATGATTATCTGAACGGACAATGTTGAGAAGTGTTTTTCAAAACCACCATGGAAAGAAAACATCACCATCTCAATCAAAGAACGTGAAAAGATGCAGTCCGAGCAAAAGGACAAGTATTGGAAAAGAGTTGTACAATACTCTTCCGTTGGAAATCAAGAGAAGTGTCAGAAATATAAAGTTGCGAAGCCGCCAAGTTATCAATTAGTGAGTCATCTTTTGAGGCACTGATGTTTTTTAAGAATAGAACTCATAAAGCAGCTGAAGAGGTCAAAGATTCTCTAAGTTCAATTGCAGAAGGTGAGGAAATCCTGGAAAAGTGGAATATGGCTATAGATAGTATTGATGCTTCTGATAGAGATACGATTTCCAGTTTTTTAGCTGATGTGATTGAGATTTAAAGCAAACTGAACTTGAAGCTTTCTCCAAGCTTTCTTTCCATTCTTATCTCACACTTTCTTTCTATTCCTGTCTCAGGCTTATCCATTCTTTAAAAGAGAAAAGAAAACAAGTTGTAATAGTTGGCACTTTCCCTGTTTTTATGCTTTCATAGGTTGTTAGATGCTTATCTTGTTTTAGTTTTAGAAATAAAGCTTGCATATTGGCAAGTCTTAGTTGTAAAAGCAAGGAGATTTTAGGGTTCCCTACTCCTCTACTTGTGTATAAATAAGGGCAGCCTTGCCCATTTTTCTTTAACGATTATTGTGATAGCAAATTGTTGAGCCTATTTTGCCTACAAGTTGTTGTTGTTCAGTTTCAGTTCACTTAGTGTAAGAGAAAACTTGCATGCCTCCTTTAGCTGCAAGATATTGTTCAGTTCATGTGTTACTTGTGTCAATGTGTTCTGGTTAATCGCTAAACTGTAAGCCTATTTTGCTACAATCCTGTTGTCCCAGAATTGTAATCTTACTTGAAATTTGAGAAAAGGAAATCTTATGCCTCATTTGCTTTGATCTACTATCTTAGGTTTCCGTCTTATGTGTTATGCTTATATAATCTTTATTTCAGCTTGCATTGAAAGTATAGTAGATGTGCATTGGAAGAAAGTTTGTTTGAGTATTTATGTCAAAGAATCATTCCTTGTTCATTTCTAACTCTCAAGCTTTGCGTTTACTTGAGTAGTTAGAGACATCATTAGAGTAGGCTTAGTCGTAGTTGAACTTCTAAAAGAGAAAATCTCAACTATAGCGCTTGAGTTTTATAACCTTGTGCTCTTAGCTAAACAAAAAGATTGGCAAATTAGTTTTAGTTTACTTTCTTTAAGCAACATCAGCAAAGAGGGAGCTTCCCCTCCTAATTCAAAGAGCAGTTTATCTATGCATAGCTGTCTATTTCTAATCCGCATTCTAGAGGTGCGAATTGAAACTCCAACATGGTCGAAAAGTTAAAAACAAAATTGGAGAAACAGATCTGCAAGCAGTAGTGAGAAACATTACATTAAACTAGAAAACAAAGATATTTTGAAGATTATATAGAATCTAGATGCATGGATGGATCTATCATGTGCAATATTCAAGCATTGACCTTTACGAATAAGAAGTTTAAAGAGTATGTTGGAATTTTTGAAGTATTATTTTTAGCATTGGCTTATTATCTACAAAGTATGTAAATTAATGATCAAGCCCTTGATTACTAGAATCATTTTATAAAATCCTAATGTGCCTTATATGAATAATAAGGTGAATCAATTGTCCATAAACAGCCGGTGAGTTGTCAACGCACTGGTGGTTTATGTGGGGACCAGGATGCCCATGTAAACAGCAGGTGCAGTGACCAAATGTAATATCCCTTGCAACTTCTGATCTAAATCTAAGCTCTCAAGAAATATCTTAAGGGTTACCAAAATGCAAAACAAGGATCTTGATTACTATAACCTTCTAACTGTTGAATCCAAGAGTTCAACAAGTCTTAATTTTCTTTAATGGTATTCAATCTACAAGAGCAGAACATTTATTGATTTCAATATCTCCAATTGTGGATCGGATCTACATTAAATATATAAGGAAGAGACACATCCCATGAGCGGACATGTCTCCACAAAGTGGAGGCATGTCCGTTCATGAGATGTCTCATGAATTGTGCCTTTTCATCTTAACTAAACACCCGATCTCTAATCGGGGTTTGTTACTTAATAAACATAAATGCTTACCAAGTTCGATCTGAATTTATCTTGCACAAATAAATAATATCCAATCTGGAAATGATCACCGATAATGATGCTCGATCGGGATCCTATATGAAAACATGAAATACTAATAATCTGCAATTAATAACCTCTAAATGCAGATCGATAATATACTTGGAATGTAGTAGATTTCAATATAAATGATGATGTATACAATTAATATATATGTGTGTATACATATGTCAGTACATACTGACATATATATACACACACATATGATCATCATTTCTATATCTGACCGAAGCTACCATATTTCAACACTCCCTCTTAGCTAGGGAAGATAACACTATCCAAGTATATAGTGATATCACCTTACTCGTGATATCAAAAGATATGGTATGCTTCTAAGAGAGTCAAGTCACTTGACATTCTTCATAACAAATCTTCATTATGGTATGTGCACTGACATCAAGTCTCATGATGTCTACCATAATAAATCATGGCATATCCACGGATACATTTATCCACCATGATTATCCCATAAGGATCATAATGATCTTCAACTGATATCAAGTCTCATGATATCTATCAAAATGTCCAAGAGATACTATCATGACATATCCACGGATATCAAGTCACATGATATCCATCATGATAGTGAAACTAATCATTGTAGAGTCGTCACTTTACAATGTCAAATACAAGTGTTCATTATCAGAAAGATCGTCACCTTTCAATAATGTACACAGGGGGTGAGGGCCCATAAAGTCATGGAGTCACACACATGACAAAAGAGTTTACACATTAAACATCTTTTAAATACATTAGTACAAAATAACAATTTGAGTCTCAATCTCAACAATAACTTACATTTCAACCATACCAAGTTTCTTCCTGAAGTGTTCTACCTTGATTCGGGAGAGAGGCTTGGTGAGAATGTCTGCAGTTTGATCATTTGTACTAACATACTCCAACTGGATCACTTTCCTTTCTATCATATCTCTTACATAATGATAGGGGATCTCAATGTGCTTAGATCAAAGAGTCCCACAAGCAATTTACGAAGCCAAACTGCTTCTCTTGCTCCCATAGAGGCTGCAATGTGTTCAGCTTCTGTTGAGCTCTGTGCAACTGAAGACTGTTTTCTGCTACACCAGGATATCATCATAGACCTCAACCTGAAACAACATCCAGAGGTACTCTTTCGATTATCTTCTTTAGGTTCAGTAGGCTCCCTCTGAATCTTTAAGCACTTGCATCAACCTCCTGACCTCATCGTCCAAGATTGCCTGCAACACATGCTTTAGGAAAATGTTTTCCAGTGCACACCTCTGGTACTGTAGAGAGTTCAGGGTAGACCTCCTCGACCTCATAGCAGATCACTCTATTCTGAATAGGTTTGCGGAGCTACCAATATCAAATCCATATGACAATCTTTGAGCAATTTTGATCTCAGCAGCTGAAGAGGACTTTCAAGGATTTAACACTTGGCCTTGCAGCACTGCAACCTTCACTTCTTCTCAGTGAGTCACAGAACTCCCTCTAGCCACCAACTCAGTCCCAAGGCTGCAAGTTGTAACTTCACGCTTGATCATTTCTTTGGTCGGCATGACTTCCTCATAAGATGCCTCGAACTTTTCATCACTAAGCAATCTCTCATCACCTTGTCCTGAAAGCATTTTAGAGAGAGATTACTAACAGTTTATAATTATCCAAAGAAATATTAAAGCTAGAATCATACAAGGTTTACTATCTCAGGTTATAATATGAATACATAATAATTTATGGACATAAATAAATACATCAACCTATAAGAAATATATCAAAAAAATCAGAATAAAGGGATAAAGAAAACTTATCTTTATTGAATTCTGATATAATTCTTTCTTCCATCTTTTACTCCTCTCGAGAGTGCTAAACTCAGCACAACAAAAGATAATCTGCACAACTATAGATTTCTTGAATGCAATATGCAGTTAGCATGTAGAACCAACTCTCTCCACGAGTTCAAGGTTCTATAACAGTTCATGCATTAGAGAATGATATCGATGTGACCAACTAATCACCATCGAAATTTCAATTCTCCTTTTATTTCAGAGTCACTCAAAAAAATCTTTCACAACCAGTATGAAATAATCTTGCAATAAATGAAATCTTCAAAGGGTCTTATGCAAGGAACACAATCCAAGAGAAACCACTATTTCTCTTTACTAATTTCAAGATCCAACTAAATGATATAACTCAGCAAACAAGGAATACTTATCTCTAAGTATTATGATGGATGTAGTTAATGATCACAGTAAGATACACTACTCTTGTGCTCAGATTTTTCCACAACCTTCACAGTTTGAACACAGGCCCCTGGCAAGGTTAATTTGAACATGGCTTAAGACCGTTTACGGTGCACTTCGTTTCCAGCTGCAATCTAGCATCACCCAGAGTGTTAGAGATAAATAAGGGATGACCTCATAACCTTTATCAGATCTACACAGGCTTAGTAGACTGAGTTTCACAAAAAGAATAAAAAATATAAACAACAAGAAGGAAACTTATCTCTTGCTAGATTTGAATTCCTTGTAGTCCATCAAAAAATCATTATGGATCTTGTACTTAAGGTCAGAAATACACTTCATAAACTCTTCATTCTAGAAGTCTCAAGGTTGAGACCTAGTATGACCACACCAACTTCTCAGGATTACATCAGCCTTTCAATGACACACAGATCAATTGATCATTGCCCTTAACAGTGGCGTTGCCTCTGACTAATTTCAATAATGGTTGATACCATGAGACGCTTCAAGTCTCATATGCAGCTCCGATCATAAACCTTCTTGGACTGTCGCAACACCTTGAAGGGGGACTCACCACAATAGTTGAATACTGAATCATATAAATCACGATAGCTATAATCACAATTTCATAATACAGAATAGTCTGCTGCTTCAATAATCAAGGTCATCGAAGTATTGAAGTTACTCTCGACTCCCTTCTTCTTTCCTAAAAATTTGACCAACATACACCACGTGCGGCCCAAAGTAGTATTGAGTGCCACGAACTTCACAAGACATACGGTGCGATAGGAGAAGCAAAGTATATAGACACGTCATCACTCAGCGACAACAGAGATAGCGTTCCAGGAGTTGACGGGAGCAGGGTTTTAGGAGGGCTCTTTGGATTTGTGTAGGAGTAGGCATGTCATTTTACACAAGGCTGCTGATGAAAACCCTAAGCAACCATTCTTCCATCTCCATATCCACAGCAGGAGTGCCTTCAATGATATTTAACCGTGGCATGTGGCAAATCGTAATGTCGCAGGCGGCATTGGACGCGGCGGCGGAGAGGCGGCGGCGGAAGAGAAAGCTCCGAATGGAACCTCCTCTAAATGCCCTGCAGTGTAACCGTGATTACTTCCGCAAGGAGGCCTACATTGTGTCGAAGTTCCCCGAGCCCATCTCTGCCCTAGTGGGCTAGCGCTTGGCCCTCCACAACCGTGTCCTCTCCCTCTGCCGCTCCGCCAATCTTTCCGATGCTATCCTCGCCGTCCGCCACACGATGTTCTCCAACTGCCGCCCCACCGTCTTCACCTGTAATGTCATTCTCGATCATCTTCAAGCCACAGGAGTTCCGAGAGATAACATTCCCGTGAGATGGCGTATTCTTCAGGACATGATCCGCTTTATAAACCCGTGATGAAGAGCAACATCTTATGTGCCCAAGCGATAACCAGAAATTGAAGTGGGTGCCTCATGAGGCTGCTCCGTCGCTGCTGGCAACAGGTTGACTTCATAGAGAGATATTCCCTCGCGGACTCGCTCGTACACAACATTTGATTATTTAGGATGCTTCACCGAAAGCTTCCCAGTAACGCACTTATTTAATCATAAACTGTCTTCCCCAAATATCCTGACTTTCTTGCAAATAACATAAGATGAATGACTCTCAAATAATCGAATCCTTCTGAGTGAGCAGTGTGGTGTATAAGGATGGCGAGAGTCAAAGGCTACGCAGCCATCATGCCATCGGAAATCTCCCGGCTGCGTTTGAACTGGTGGAGTATGCGCCTGGAAGGGGATATAGATTAAGAAATTCAGACTTGTGAATTTTTAACCTAGCTCTGATACCATGTTGAATCCAAGAGTTCAACAAGTCTTAATTTTCTTTAATGGTATTCAATCTACAAGAGCAGAACATTTATTGATTTCGATATCTCCAATTGTGGATCGGATCTACATTAAATATATAAGGAAGAGACACATCCCATGAGCGGACATGTCTCCACAAAGTGGAGGCATGTCCGTTCATGAGATGTCTCATGAATTGTGCCTTTTCATCTTAACTAAACACCCAATCTCTAATCGGGCTTTGTTACTTAATAAACATAAATGCTTACCAAGTTCGATCTGAATTTATCTTGCACAAATAAATAATATCCAATCTGGAAATGATCAACGATAATGATGCTCGATCGGGATCCTATATGAAAACATGAAAAACTAATAATCTGCAATTAATAACCTCTAAATGCAGATCGATAATATACTTGGAATGTAGTAGATTTCAATATAAATGATGATGTATACAATTAATATATATGTGTGTATACATATGTCAGTACATACTGACATATATATACACACACATATGATCATCATTTCTATATCTGACCGAAGCTACCATATTTCAACACTAACACTTTAGGATTTTTCACCTAAAGGAGAGGAAATAGATCAAAATGTCAATGATTCACACTTCTTAAACCACTCTAGAAAATTCCCTTCAAATCTGGCCTAAGTTTGCCTCAAGGGATTTTGTCAAACACTTCACTTGCAACCTCTTAACTTGCTGTTTCTGAGTTTTCAGTTTGTTTTGCTTGTCTTCAATTGGTCACAAATGGATGTAAATGCTTTGCTAACAACACTACAATAGCTATGCAATGATCTATGATGACAATGCAATTCTTTTTGTCTTTGCAAATGCAAATACATGAACTTCTACACAAGAAATGTGCACCTACAGCCAAGTAGCATTTCTACAAACACTTGGCATACATACTATTAAGTTGATCATGAATGATAAATAACATGCTCAATTACAACTATATCAGACCAGCAACTTATAACCCCTTTATTGCAATATGATGTCACTACAATGCTGATATAAAATGAGCCAAGACTCTTGTCATTACAACATATGCAAACTATGTAATTTTCTGAGTACAATTGCAGCCTTGGTATGAAATCTAAAATGCAAAATATATGCAACAATTGACTAGAGGAACCTGGTATAAAAATTGTAGAAGAGCTTGAGACTTAATAGCAACACTTGATGATGATGAAGACCCCTCCAAAAGAAGAAATCAACCTCCTTGAAGTGCCGCCCCTGTTCTAGTCCAGATTGCTGATAATAAAAAAATATCAATTCCTTTGCCTTCCTTAAGCTCCAAAAATCATCAAAGGATGCCTAAGAATGGTGCGCCACACTCTCTAGAAGAAATTGATGCCATATATGACTCCCATGAATAAAATCGCACCCTTCTAGAAGCTGATATGTGACTAATAAATTATATCAGATTATTATGCTCTTCAAAATCGACCTCTACAAGCTTGAAGATGATGAATATATTCAACCAAAATGCTCCTCAATCTACTCCACTCGTTTATCTCTCAAAATTGGCCCTTGGCCACAATTTTGCCACAATGAGAAATCTGAAGTAACTCCTCCAACAGCTGCAACCCTTTAGTAGATAGTTTCACTACCTCAGTTATGCAATCAATGGGAACTTCGTACCCAAAGACCTTCAACTATATTCTGCAGAAACCCCAAGGCTCCAACAAACAAACATATCAAATGTCAATATCCCCAGATCATGACAAATGAGCCCCTTAATAGCCTTTTATTCTTTTCTTGTGAGAGCTCAAGCACTTTCCTTACCAATCTGGGATAAAAGATATATTTCCTTTTTAATATTATTTTAAGTGACTTTATGATATAATATTTTATTTAGTCACTTTAATTAAATTAATTAAATATAAAGTCACCTTTTAATTTTTAATTTATTTGATGACTTAATAAATAATTAATTTAATTAATTTCTCCACTTAGCCTTCGGAGAATAAGGCTAAGAAATCTCACTGAGATGGCTACGAAAAAGGGGACATTACACCAAAATGCACCAGCTCTTTAAGCTCTTCCAAGTGAATTAGTCCATAGAATACTCTGCTCAATAGTGTAATAAGATCTTTTATGACTTTTAAATATGATCTAAATCTTAGCTATGTTGAAATATGTATGTGCATGTTAACTAGGGAACAAAATTCCTCCTTTTGTTTTAAAATGAATCCATATACCTAAAATATTATTTGCATACGGTAAACATCATACTTAAGTGTTACCGTGAATCTTGTTTGCTTCATGAAAATCCAAGTTGCCAGAAATTATGTTTTAATTTTTAAATCCTTAAATTGTTTGTGTTTAAACGTTTGCAACTTTCATGCCCAAAAGAAGGTAAATATATTTTATTTTTAATATTTTTTATACTGAGATTTCCCTGCCATTTTGTTTCCAGCGTTTCTTGCAAAACAGCAATTCTCATACCCATATCAATTTCCATTTCCTAGCGACTTAAATGAAAGTGATGAATTTCATTCAGGAAGAATTAGGTTAGAACCTAAAACTGATTTCTAAACTTTTACTTAGCAGGCAATAGCCTCAATTCATGTTTAATGCCTTGAGATTTTTGCTTAGCATGCAATGGCATTGGTTCATATTGTAATGCCTTGGGATTTTTATGAGGATGACAAAGTAACTAAAAAATCCCAAACCATATTTAGCAATAAAATTGGTTTGCCTTAGGAGTTTTGAGGCCTTTGCAGCAGAGAGGAAGGGACGAAGTTGTTTCTTCACAGCCAGCTCCGTTACTGAGGTCAATCTCATGCAAGTTCCAGATGGTTGTGAATAGTGGAAGGATTTGCTTGGAGCCTTGCCATTGGTGAATTTCAATGATATGAACCATTTTGACTGTCAAATGTCATCGAAATCCACCAATGGCAAGGCTCCAAGCAGCTCCATTGTGGTGTGGTTAGTTAGGATACTCAACTCTCACCCAAGAGAACTGCGTTTGAGTTCTGGCAACAAAAACCATAATGTTGGTAAGACTTCATTCATGTATGCTTGACCATTTGGCCATCACTTACAGAACTTAACACACTGGAACATCAGGTTGAGGCAGTCACCCGAAGCACACAAAGGATTGGAAACCCTCTATTGAATCTACACATGGTAGATACATGCACAGAGTAACAAAGGAAAGAAAGAGCAGATCATGCATAATACAATTAATTGAAGACATGTGCACCAAATGAGCTTTTATTTATTCACCACCTTCATACATTGCTTCAGTGTTACAGAAAATGTCAAAATGGTTCATATCATCGCAATTCACTAATGGTAAGGCTCCATGCAGCTCCGTTGTAGTGTAGTTGATTAGGATACTTGGCTCTCACCCAAGAGACGCAGGTTCAAGTTCTGGCAACAAAACCAAAATGTTGACCAAAATTCATTCACATGTGATTGACCATTTGGCCATCATTTAAAGAACTTAAACACTGGCATATCAGGTTGAGGCAGTCACTCGAGGTATGCAAAGGATCAAAACCCTCTGTTGAGTCTATCACGGTGCATGCATGCACAGAGTAACAAAGAAAGAAAAAGCAGATCATGCATAACACAATAAATTGAAGACATGTGCACAAAATAAGCTTTTATTAAGTCACCAACTTCATACATTGCTTCAGCCGTACAGAAAATGTACTAGCTTATATCAGATCTATCCCACTACATCCTTTGGACATCACTATCTCTCTATAATCCTTTACAAGTGGATAGGGGGTCTGCTTATAAAGATTCACAAAACCCCCCTTTACATATTTGCTCCAAATTCAACTACTGTCCATATGAAGTAGCTGCTTTTTACTAATTAATTATTTACAATAATATTGACAACTTTTGACACCAACATACAGAATGCCTAGTATTTTACGTCATGTCAGACTGGATTTGTTGATTGAAAACTTAGCAATTATATTACACAATCATTATAATGCCTTAGGAATAAAGCTAATCAGTAAATAATGCTTGCGCCTGACATGTCGTGGAATGCAGGTTATGAAAACATAACAAATAGGAAATGTGCCAAAGAAAAAGATAGAAACTCTGACCCACTTTTGGTGTTGTTGGAGATGGATGTGACAACTAAGCAACCTAGGCATAACAGAATCCCTGAAGAAAACACAAAAAAATTCCTAATCTGAATCATGCTCGTGTTGAATTTCCAATAACCATCTTCATAGTTGGGATGATAAATAGATTTTTTTTACAAAAATTACAACACAGAGCAAGTTTCTTATACGAAAAATAAGATTGCAAATTCTGAGACAATAAGATTAATGTATACCCTACCATTTCAATATGCTGATCATCTCCAAACATTCATAGCTTCTTTCTGGGGCAAGGGATATCACAAAATTCAGGAACCCACTGAAATACTTGTCCTTTTGAGGATCACAGTTTTCAGAGACGTCCACTGCTTTATCAACAGATCCAATTTCTCCATCAGCAAACCATGGATACCAGCGATGTCAATCATTCCTATTTGCATTTCCATTTTGTCTTCAAGCCTGCTCGCAATCCCCCTATACAAATCATGGGAAGCCCTCTAATATTCTGAAGCGATCAGGAAGCGCGAGAGCATCTTGATCAATTTGGTGAAGTTGCCAGGCAGCTAATGCAGGTGAGCGTCTCCGTGAAATGGTTTTGAATCGGGGAAGCACAAATCTCTAATTATTTTTTTTACAACAGTAATGCCTTGAATGGTCACAAAGCAGCCCCAAAAAGTGCAGAGTAATGATTTAAATGGTATAGTGAGCAATTGGTTTGCTGGTTCAGGTGTGCTTTTTAGAGATATTTGAAATGGATGTTTATATTAGACATTCAACAATTAGTAGAATATCGAGTTCAAGTCCAATACATTATACACCTTTAAAATGTGTTTTGGAATTATTTAAAAAAAAAAAATCTTATATCTATTTACAATAATAAAATAGTAACAACCAAAAGGGGAAGGATATTGATATATCATCGCATCTTATGATGTGATTAAGTCTTAAGACTTCAATATATTTTAGAGTTTTATGAATAGGTTAAAAATATCTCATTGTTTTTATTGTACTTTAGGAGATCGACGATTAAGCAAGCTTCTAAAATCATAATTTTTTTATATAAATTTTTTGACATGTTTTTTCAAAAGTTTTTTATTCATTAACATGTTGTGAAAATCGTGTGTTCTTAACATTTTTTCTTATTTACAATGAAATTCCCTAAAGAGGTTCATAAATACTTTATGGATCAACATACATACACTTAAGCGATTTGGAATGAATCTACACCATAAATTGTTTGGTCATTTGATTCCTTCAATGAACATCATTTACAACATATTTAGGAAAAAAAATAAAAAAGCTTTCTACATATTGACACGGAGTATAAAAACCTTATGTTCTTAGCAATTTTTCCTTACATTTATTATTTCTTGTAGAGAATATAAGTGGTTGGGGAGAGAGAGTACTCATTTTTCATGAAAATGGTTAGAAAAAAGAGTTGTTATAGTTTAAAGGTATTCTCAAAAAAATAATGAACTACAATAAATTTGTCACCTAGCAAAGAAGACAAATGAGGCATCAATGTTTCTATAGAAACATGTTAAGAATTTGATATAACTTTGAACATTTGTATGATTAAGAGAAAGAGTAACATAAAATATTTGTTATAGTTTAAAGGTATTCTCAAAAAAATAATGAACTATAATAAATTTGTCACCTAGCAAAGAAGACAAATGAGGCATCAATGTTTCTATAGAAACATGTTAAGAATTTGATATAACTTTGAACATTTACATGATTAAGAGAAAGATTAACATAAAATATTTGACACATGTGGAAGCTAGATATAGGAGTTACAATTTTCATACTTCTCCTCATATAGTGACTTCTTTTATTATATCCATTAAGTCTCAACTCACCCATGATATTTCATTTGATGATGTTGATCTACTATCTAAATTAGTTATTAATGATATTTGCATTTGCATATTGTGCTAAATTTTAGACATATCACTAATAAGTGTGTCTCAGTTGGTCTTGTTCATGGGTTTTCCAATTCAACCCACTCTATGACTAATTTTTCACAAGTCAAATGGTCCCCACCTCAACTCAGTATGTGGAAATCAAAGTTTGATGGTGCTTATTGAGGTAATATGGGATCATCGAGTGTTGGGTGTGTCATCCATGGTTCCTTTAGTAAGGTGTCAAAATGGATGGAAAAAAAGCTTCAACCTAGGTGTTGATGTGGTTGTTAAGCACATAACATAAATAGAAATTCTACAACAAAAACCTATCTCTCTTGAAAGATTTTAAATTCAAATATAATTTAGCATCACAAAGCCTCAAATGTCAAGTCTCGATGCACTAGGTTGACTCAAGGTTAATTGTATTTTTGTTGTTTCTCACAAAAGGACATGCATACAATCTTTACTCATAAGAACTTGAAATACTAAGATTAACATGGTATTTTGATTGATTTTATTAGATTTACCACTTACTTGACATGATCAAATTTTATTTCAACAAATTTTACATAGTAAGATATAACTTTGATCAATTCTTCTAAAATTATCTAGAGATCTTCACAAACTTCATATTCATAAGTACTTAGCAATATTCATATGAATTTTCATATATTTTCTTGTTAAGTTTTCACTTTTTTAAGGATTTTATAAAAAATAGAAAAAGATTAATGAGAGAAGAGAAAGGGCCTAAGAAACTAAAATTTTAGTGACTCGACACGTATACTTCTCAAGTAATACAAATTGAGACCTAAAACTACTTTGTATCTCACCAAGAGTCCACGGCTACACACAAAACAATGCAAATCTTCAAAGGAAAACTTGTTACTCAGAGAAAAGCCTCAAATTCACTTGAATGTAGCACAACAATTTGAAATTTCATTGAAATATAACAAGTTACAATCATGAAAGATATTGTATCTTGAAATGATCTTTGGTTGGCCTCAAACTTAAAAAACTTTAGAAAAATATGCAAGCTTTCTCACTAAGAGTGAGAAGAAACCACGAAGCAAACTTAAGATTGGCAATTCTCCAACTTAATTCTACCAGTGATCAATAATTTCTAATATCATAAAAATGACTAACTTTGGGCCTTTTATAAACACAAGGCACCAAAAATTAGTTTACAATAATCCACAACTAGGATTGAATAAACAAGAATCAATAGTGACAACTTGATAAGTAGCACATGGGTGATGTCATCACCTTCACAATTGGTAACAACTGGCACTTAGAACACTCTAGAAACATTTGCATTATGCTAACTTCCCAAAACATTCACATAGAAAAAAACATTATCATCATGTTGGAAAACACATCCATACTAACATGAACTTAGTAACAATCATTCAATAGGATTCACTACTTCGATCAAGTCAACTTTTAATCCATTTAACATCTCTTTTACATTTGTATTCAAAAATCATGCTTGGATTGATTCAAGGAAGTTGGACACAAAATCCCTATAATACCCATAAGAATATTATATCCTTCATTAACTCAAAACTCTAACTAAAATGCATTGAGCCAATTGAGCATAAAACTCCCACAAAACATCATCTCAAAACAATCTTTCACATGCCTTCTGATTCTTGAACATAATTATTAGACCTCGGTGCCTTAGGCATGTATTCAATCAAAATGAGTGACAATTATAATTCACTTTGAACCACTATCTTCTTCTATTATGGTCATTTTCCCTAAGTCCTCTTGTCTTTGCACATATTCACCAAAGGTTACCAAACCTTATGTATCCCTTCTTTGCTTGATTCCTATGAGATACTCCAATTAAAATTATGCTTAGCATATATTTCTAATGTAGTCATTATCTTCACATTTCTGTTGTGTTATGGAGACCAATCAGACTCAGATAAAATCTTCATCTTTATCTTAGTTTATTTTATTTTTTGCACACTTATTAAATATTTATGTTGCACTTGTATCTAAAAGGTGGTTACAAACAAATATTAAATGCTAGAAGTGATTAGTTACAATATTTTAATATAAAGTCAAAAGATAGCTAGAAATATTAAATGTAGTCGCCCAAAGAAAATGTTTTATTGGGTGCATGAGGCACAACCAATGGCCACACTTCATTGGTAATTAATGGGACATGTGTGGGAGTCTATAAAAACACTTAGGGATGAGTTTTGAGGGAAATAGGTTGTGAAAAATGTTAGTAGAAAATTGCATAGTAGTGGCTGGAAAAACGCAAGAAGCGTCGCGAGTACACGTAGCAAAGACTGTAAAACTAGCAAGTGAAAAACATGGTGAAAAACGTTGTTGTAGGTTGCAGTGGTTGTTGCATGCTTTGTAAAGGTTATTTACTAGAATTTTAATATATATTGGACCCTGTGTTGGTGGATGTAGCCTAGTTTTGGGTGAACCACGTTAAATCTTTGTGTTCTTTTGTTGTCCAGAATTTCTATGTGTGTTATTTCTCTATTTTATTGATCAAATATGCATTTAACTGATTGAAATCTACCTTCTAAACCTAACAAATGGTATTAGAGCGGGTTTTGTTCAATTATCCTCTGCAAGAAGGTCTCATGGTTGAGTGGGAGTTATGGCAGATGAGGGTAAGTTGAAGGTTGACAAGTTCAATAGGCAGAATTATCAGTTATGGAAAATGCATATGGAGGACTATCTCTATCAGAAAGATTTATGGCAACCATTGGAAGGAAAAGCCAAGAAACCAGTAGCTATGTCTGATGAGGATTGGGATATTCTGGACAAAAAGGCACTTGGTAGTTGTGTGAGGGGGAAAATCATAGATGTTAAACAAGATTTATGGCAATTAAAATCATAATCTAATCTAAAATCAAGAACACGAATCTAGATTTAATCCCACTTATGAAATGAAACTAAGTTATTGAAAGCATATTAAGGAATCCTATGATTACCAAATTGAATTCAAAGCAATAGCAAAATGTTACCATCCCGTATCGGAGTGTGTTCGCCTAATGTTGGATTGTTCGTATCACTATGAAGCCTCCATAGTTCGTGTGCAAAAGCCTAAAAAATGATGTTGATGTTGGTTGACCAAAAGAATGATGAAGCTCTATCAATGGTGATCTTGACAACACTTTGTTGCATAAGGTATGTTGATTCTTCGATCCTTTTTTGTGAGGTGAGAGGTTTTTTATATAGAAAATGAGATTTTGAATCAACAATCAGGATTCAACAATGTTGGATCAAGATCAACGGTTGAAAGTGTTGAGAGGATTTAGACATGAGAAGATTGTGCAAAGTAGATTGCACAATTTGTGTGATTGAGGAATGGATTGGTTAGTTAGGATTTAGGTTGATCAGTCAAGAATCGATTGATCAGTCGAGATTTAGATGGTTTAGTTAAGAAATAGATTGATTAGTCATCAAATTAGATTGCTCAGTCAACAAGCATAATTTTCTCAATCAGAAAGTGGGTGAGGAATTATGAATTAATTGATTTAATTAATTAATTCCTTTTTGGAGTTGAACATGCAAATCAAGTTTGACTTTTGCAAACAAAGTTGCATTAGTTTGATTTGATTTTTGATAAATGATTTGAATAGTTTGATTTAATTATTCAAATTTTGGAGGGAAAGTGTGTTAATTAAATTATTATGATTTAATAATTCAATTAACTTAGGGGAATAAAGTGATTTAGTGACGTAATTAAATAATTGGCATTATTTAATCAATCAGGACGAAATAAGACTAGATTAGGATTTCATTAAATAAATGTAATTTATTTAATTGGTCGAAATGATGAAAAAGTGAATTAATCAAATAATGTCATTTTATTTAATTAATAGCAAAATTAGGGTTTTTCAGGACTTTATTAAATAAATGAAATTTATTTAAGTTGTCAAAAATGATGAAAAGGTGAGTTAAATAATGTCGTATTATTCAATTAATAGAGAAAATTAGGGTTTTGGATGTTGTTTGATGTTGTGTGATGTTTTTGAGATGTTCCGGGATGTTTCTAAGATGTTCCAAGATGATTTCAAGATGTTTCAGGATGATTTTGAGGTGTTTCGGGATGATTCTAAAATGTTCTGAGATGTTCTAGAATGATTTCAAGATGTTCCAAGGTGTTTCAATATGATTCTAAGCTATTCTGAGATGTTCTAAGGTGTTTCAAGATGATTTCAAAGTGTTTTGAGATGTTCCAAAATGATTCTGAGATGTTTTGAGATGTTCCGGGATGACTTTGAGATGTTCCGGGATGACTTTGAGATGTTCCAGGATGATTTCAAGATGTTCCAAGATGTTTCGGGATGATTCCAAGTTGTTCTGAGATGTTCCAGAATGATTTTGAGATGTTCTAAGATGTTCCAGGATGATTCTAAGATGTTCTGAGACATTACGGGATGTAGTGGGATGTTGTTCGATGTTGTTCAATGTTGTTTAGGGTGTGTGATAGGTGTTAGGTCAATTTTACATGTCTACAACAGTATTCACTTATGTTTGGCTCAATTGATGGCATTTAATATTTTAACAGCGAAGACAACTGAAGAGTTGATGCAAACCATGACAAAGTTATATGAAAAGCCTTCCGCTTCGAATAAGTTATTTCTTATGAAGCGTTTAACTAATATGAAAATGGTAGAAGGTGGGTTAGTTGTTGATCATTTAAATGAGTTTAACACAATTACCAGTCAATTGACATCAATTAATGTAAACTTTGATGAATAAGTTAGGGCTCTTTTGATTCTATGTTTTTTGCCTGAAAGTTGGAATAGCTTGGTAGTGGCAGTTAGTAATTCTGTTTTTGGTTCAAATACGTTGAAATTTGATGATGTTGTTGGTATTATTTTGAGTGAGGAAATTTGTAGGAAAAGCTCAAGTGGTACATCCACATTAGGCAATGTTTTGAATGTAGAAGGAAGAAACAAAACAAAGGAGAGAGGAAAGAATTTTGGAGGTCATGGTAAGTCACGAGGAAAATCAAAGGACAAGAGGTCCCAATCCAGAGAAAAGAAGGATTGTTGGTACTACGGTAAGTCGGGTCATTTAAAGAAAGATTGTTGGCCTCGAAAAAATTAAGGAGACAAAAATGAAAGCAATAAAGAAGAAAAATGTGGTAAGTAATAAATTTGATGAGGATGCTTTGATTCTTTCCCTTGGCAATGCTAATGATTCTTGGGTGTTAGATTCATGGGCTTCATTTCATGATACGCCCCATAGAAGTTATTTTCTTGATTATGTCCAAGGAGATTTTGGATTGGTTTATTTGGGAGATAACAAACCCTGTCAGATTGTTGGAAAGGGAAGAATCAAGATTAAGTTGCAGAATATGAATCATTGGCTACTACATGAGGTAAGGAATGTTCCAAGGTTAAGCAAAAATTTAATTTCAACAGGGAAACTAGATGATGAAGGTTGTGTTGTTACATTTAGTGATAAAAATTGGAAGGTCACAAAGGGTGCCTTAGTGGTAAAAAAGGTGTGAAAGAAGGAACCTTATATCTTTGTATAGGTCATATTGTTCCTTCTACTTTAGCTATTGCAAACAAAAGTCAAGGTTCAGGAATAGTTGCTACAGTTCAGCAGGCAAAAAATCAGACAGTTGTTGTGGATTCTGAATCAACACTGTGGCATAATAGACTTGGGCATATGAGTGCAAAAGGTATGAAAGTACTTCATTCAAAGAATGTTTTACCAAGTCTAAAATGTGTTAATATGGATTTCTATGAAAGTTGTGTGTATGGAAAACAAAAGAGAGTTAGTTTTCTCAAGGATGGGAAGCAAAAGAAAGATGAGAAATTGGAGCTTGTGCATATAGATGTATGGGGACCAACTCAAGTATCTTCTCTCAGTGGCTCTCGGTATTATGTCACTTTTATTGATGATGCAACAAGGAAGGTATGGATTTATTTCCTTAGGCAGAAATCTAATGTATTTGAAACTTTTAAAAAATGGAGAAGCTTGGTTGAGAATGAGACAAGTAAAAAGTTAAAATGTCTCAGATCTGACAATGGTGGTGAGTATTACAACAAAGAGTTTGAAGATTATTGTTCCTCTAATGGTATTCATAGGCAGAAAATGATTCCAAGGACCCCACAAGAAAATGGAGTGGCTGAGCACATGAATAGAACAATAATGGAGTGTGCACGGACTATGAGATTGCATGTTGGGTTGCCTTTAAACATGTGGGCAGAGGCTGTAAATATTGTTGTTTATTTGATTAATGAAGTTCCCTCTAATCCTTTGGGTTGTGGTATTTTAGAGGAAGCATGGACAGGTAAGAAGGTGAATTATTCTTTTCTCAAAACCTTCGGTTTTGAACCAAGCTTGATGCAAAATCAAAGAAATGTATAAATTTGTTAGATATGGCATTGATGAATTTGGTTATAGGCTTTGGAATTTTGAAAATCCAAAAATTATGAGAAGCATGGATGTCGTATTCAATGAGAAAGTGTTGTACAAAGATCAGTTGCAGTAGCATGGGAAGAAAGAAAATGATTATGTAGTGCTAGATGATACTCCAACTAGTGATGTTCCAGTGGTTCCTCATGCTTCACAACAATAGCAACAACAAATACCACAAACTCTAGTGAATGTTAGATGATCTTCAAGGATAAGTAGACCTCTAGAAAGATTTTCTCCCTCTTTGTATTCTATTTTATTAACTGATGTTGGTGAACTGGAATGCTATGATGAAGCTATGTAGGTGGATGGCAAGGTTCAATAGGAGCATGGAATGAAAGAAGAAATGGACTCCTTGCTAAAAAATCAGACTTGAGACTTATGCAAGTTACCTACAGGTAAAAGGGTTTTACCAAATAAATGGGTTTATAGGCTAAAAGAGGAAGGTGGAGGTAAGAAAAGATTTAAAGCCAAATTAGTTGTAAAAGGATTTGCACATAAAAAAGGCATTGATTTTGATGAGATTTTTTCTCTAGTTGCTAAAATGACTTCTATTCGTACTATTTTAAGTGTTGTGGTTTCTGAAGATTTTCATTTAGAATAGCTTGATATTAAAACCACCTTTCTCCATGGTGATTTGGAAGAGGAAATATATATGGAACAACCACAAGGATTTGAGGTCAAAGGTAAGGAGAAACTACTGTGCAAATTGAAGAAAAGTTTATATGGCTTGAATCAAGCACCTCGGCAATGGTATATTAAATTTGATAGTTTTATGGTTGAGCAAGGCTATAGTCGATGTAATTAAGACCATTGTGTTTAATTTAAGAGGTTAGATGATGATAGCTACATTATTTTATGTTTATATGTTGACGATATGCTTGTAACGAGGTCTAACATGGATCACATAAGGGAGTTAAAACATCAGTTAGAAAATTCATTTGCTATGAAGGATTTTGGGGAAGCAAAAATAATCCTTGGTATGAAGATTACAAGAGATAGGAAAAATAGAAAATTGTTTTTATCTCAGGCTGATTATGTTGAGAAGGTGTTGCAGAGATTTAATATGGAGAATGAAAAAGTTGTCAACACACCTTTTCCCAATCATGTCAAATTGACTAAATATATGTGTCCTAAGACATAAGAGGAGGAAGAAAAAATGTCCAAGGTACCATATGCTTTAGCTGTAGGTAGTTTAATGTATGACATGGTATACACAGGACCAAATATTGCACATGTTGTAGGAGTTGTTACCAGATATATGATTCATCCCAGAGTTGAGCATTAGAATGCAGTAAAATGGATTCTCAAGTATTTGAGAGGTACATCCAATAAAATTTTATGTTTTGGGGGCTCTAATACTGATTTAAAAGGCTATGTTGACTCAAATTTGGCGAGGTACATTGATACCAGGCAGAGTACCATGGGTTATGTATTTACAGTTGGTGGAACAACGGTGAGTTGGATTTCTCGATTGCAAAAGGTGGTTGCTTTATCCACCACAAAGGAAAAGTATGTAGTTGAAATAGAGGTGGCAAAGGAGATGATATGGCTACAACTTTTCATGGAAGAGTTGGGAAAATAGCAGGCTGAAAGTTACTTGTTTACGTATAGTTAGAGTGCTATACATCTTGCAAAGAATTTTGCTTTGCACTCTAAAACTAAACACATACAGCTAAGATATCATTTCATTCAATTGGTGTTGGAGGATGGACAAGTAAAGCTAGAAAAGATACATACAAATGACAATCCAGTGGATATGTTTACGAAGGAAGTGACAAGGGAGAAGTTGAGCTCCTCTTCAGCTTTGGTTGGCCTTCAAGGTTGAATTTAAGTAAAAGGGAATTGCAGGATCCAAGGTGTTGATTTCTAGTGGGAGTTGCAGGGGCAACAGTGTTATGATCAATCTCCAAGTGGAAGATGGTATGGAGTGGAGTCTAATCTATCTCCAAGTGGGAGATTGTTGTGTTATGGAGACCAATCAGACTCAAATAAAATCTTCATCTTTATCTTATTTTATTTTATTTATTGCACTTATTAAATATTTATGTTGCACTTGTCTCTAAAAGGTGGTTACAAACAAATATTAAATGTTGGAAGTGATTAGTTACATCTAGAAGTGATTAGTTACAACTGGAAGTGATTAGTTATAATATTTTAATATAAATTCAAAAGACAACTGAAAATATTAAATGTAGCCAACCAAAGAAAATATTTTATTGGGTGCATGAGGCACAACCAATGGCCACACTTCATTGGTAATTAATGGGACATGTGTGGGAATCTATAAAAACACTCAAGGATGAGTTTTGAGGGCAACAGGTTGTGAAAAATGTTAGCAGAAAATTGCATAGCAGTGGCTGGAGAAACACAGGAAGTGTCGCAGATACACGTAGCAAAGACTGTGAAAAATTTTGTTGCATGCTTTGTAAAGGTTATTTAATGGAAGTTTAATATATATTGGACCCTACATTGGTGGATGTAGCCCAATTTTGGGTGAACCACATTAAATATTCATGTTCTTTTGTTGTCCAAAATTTATGTGTGTTTTATTTCTCTATTTTATTGATCAAATATGTATTTAACTAATTGAAATCTACCTTCTAACCCTAACAATTTCCACTTTGAGTTGTCTTATAATAAGCCTTGATGAACATTTTCTTCTTCGTCATATCATTCAATAGCTCCCCATCTAACTTAGTGACTAGATCATTTAGGGTGCTTTTAAAATGACCTTTAAATTTGTTCACTTCTACCTCATTCTCATCTAGATTATCTATATCATTAACCTACTTTGTCAAGCCATCCACTATGGAGATATGTTTTCCTTTACATCCTCTACCATATAATGTAGAGCTTCCATTTGATCTTTGCATTCTTCAACCATATCCTTTTCCAAGTTGAGTTGAAGTTCCCAAGATTTTAGCTTTGGAATATCATTACTAGTAATTATTTTTCTCTTTTAGTAAATAATTATTGTTGATATTTTCTACGACTTTTATTCATACCAACTCTATATCATTCTATAGTAGGTGATCTTCACATTTTTATTTTTATTTTTCGCCCTTCCATCCCATTGAGATATTTCCTTATATTTTCATATAGAATCTTTTATTATTTCTTCAGGTGCCTCGATAATAAAACCATTTATATCCATTTATCAAGTGTGTTAGCCATATGTTTCATACTTCCATTTCTACCACTTATCTTGAGATAGCAAAACTCTGTTTGGAGGAAGCTCTTCAATGGCTTGATCTGGCTTAATGAGAGCTTTCAATTCCTTCTTTTTTCTTATCCTTCATCATTTTAGCAACAGTTGCCTCAACTTTTCCCCTTAGATATTCAATTTTCTATTCTCTAGTGGCACTGCCCTACGCTAATGGCAGAGACTTGATAATCAAAATCCATCATTTCATCCTTGTCCTTCTGAGTTAATGGGATATCAATATGTTTTTTTTTGGCCTTTGTAGCATCACTCTTAATAATGTGTAATGATTTAGTCTTCTTAGGCTTAGGAATTTTTATCTCTTGCATTATACTTTTGAAATCTAATAAGATCATTTGAACTTGCATAGGCCATTGTAATGGATTAACCAACCAATCAGGAACTTGCTCTGTGAATTTATCTTATTGATGGTATTGTTTTTTTTAAGCATCTTTTAATTGAGGCATGTAAGAATCAATTTTTTCATTCCAGGCTTTCCCTTTGATTTGGTTCTTCCATAATATCTTCTTGCACTAGAACCTCTTGTTGCATATGAACTTATTTTTGCAGCCCTGGGTGATCCCACAATACTGGTTTATAATTTCTAGGAGACCTTGATTTTGTTGAAATCACATATTTTTAGAAAATATAATGATTTAAGCCTTTAAAAGTTCCATTTAAAGGATTCCAATTGAAGAGGGTTTGATTGAACCACCTTAGATCAAACCCCCTTGGATAGAACCCCGCTAGTTTTAAACCATACATATAACAGAGTCTCCTTTACACCTATCAAAATGCTAATAAAAAACCACTTTTGATTTACCTTTTGGTGGATCAAATGAATTCATTTAAATTTTTTTTGTAAGTATGTAGTCCTTATTATAAGCTTCCCAAAAAGTATAATTTTAAATAAATTTAATTTTATTATTATATTTATTTTTTATTTCTTGTGAATCTAGGTTTTTCACTGAAAATCAAGCTCTTTGTTCTACACATGTGGAAAAATAGCAAATTATCAAAAAAAAAATTGAAAAATATCAGTGCACTAGATATTGAAGTCCTTGATCCAACAAAAAAATTGAATTTCAATACATACAAAAAAGGTTATGTTGTATAGAGTCTGTCTATGTTTGAATTGTAATTGGTTTGACTTCAAAACTTTATTAAGGAAAAAATATTCAATAAAACACTATAAAACCAAATTAAAGTGCTAGATATCATAGTTACAAATCTAAATTTGAAAAAAATAGAATTTTATCCTTCATGGAAAAAAAGTTATGTTGTATACGGTGAGCATCACTCCTTAAAAATGATGTTTACTGAAAAAAACTAGTTTTCAAAGGAGATTGAAAAAGAAGTGCAATCTTATTTCAAAATTTTTGAAAAAAATATATTTAGAATCTACAGACAAAATGTCACAAATTACTAGTTTGCATCATCTTCAAATTCCTCACGGTTTAGTTGCTATAGGTTCCCAAAAGTGAAGATTTAGTAAGAAAAAATCAGTTTTGTGTCCAGCTTGGCCAAAAATTGTAAACCAGTATTATCGGATCACCCCCATTGTTCTTTTGAGTGAGTTTCACTAAAAGGATTTATTTCATCCATAGGATCAACATCAATTCCTTTATTAACAATTTGTTCTTCTGCAACTTTTGTATTCATTTACTCAATAGGTACTTCCTATTATTGTTGCTCAACATTTTTAACTCCTACATTTTCCTATAGAATTTTAGGTTCTTGTACGTTAGAGGCTGCCTCATCTTGGTTTGTTGTTCAATCTTTTCTTTTTGACCAATTCCTAGCTCTATTTATGTTTTTACATTTCCACCTCAAGGTGGAACTTCTTATTGATGATCTAATCTAGGCTCTTCATGAATCTCCATAGTTGGGAGTTTTTCGTATATCACTTTCTTATTCATCTCATCAACCTGAGATTGGTCTTCAACCATCTCTAAAATAAAAGCTTTAGTAGATACATATGTCATCTATTCAATGTGAATAGTAGAAACCTTAGTCTTGCCTATCTGTACAACTTATGTTGAACACACTAGATATTGAGAGGGGGGGTGAATTGATCTCTTCAAAAACCTTAACTTAAAACCGCTCTGACACTCAAGCTTTTCAGCACAATACAAACTTCTTTACCCTTAAATATAATAGTAACAAAGAATGATATAGTAGTTTAAATCTTTAGTAACTTCAACAATCTTCAACAATAAAAGATATAACAATTTTATCTTTAACCAGATCAACAAAAATGAAAATGAAACAAGAAACACACATCCACAAGATGACACCATAATTACGTGGAAAACCTAATGAGGGAAAAACCATGGTGAGAGTTAACTCACAATATAAAGGCTCACTACCAAAAAGGACTTGCAAACTAAGGGACACTACCTTAGAGCAAGATGCAAAAAGACTTGTAGAGATGAGGTGAAACAACCCTAGGGGCAAGATACAAAGGACTTTATGAGATTCACTATCTCAAAGTAGGATACAAAATGATTTAGAGAATTTACAATATTTTTCAACACAACACTTTGCTGACTAAGGCGTTCAAGCACATCTGATCTTTCTTCTTCATAGTTTACCACTAACTCTATTGGATATTCAATATATTCCACATTCACACTTCTTTGCACTTATTCAAACTTTCATACATCTTGCATATAAAAAGATATTGTATTATATCCTCCTCAACTCTTCAAAACTTCAATTAGGTCAGCCAAGAAAGAATAGAAACAATGATTTCAATAGGTCAGCCACAAAAATATAATGTGATCCTATCCAGAAGATAGAGAGGACCAAAAACAATCTTACTACATCTTCTAATGTGATCCAAAACAATTCACATGTTGGCACACATCAACCTAATTCAACAATGGGGAAACATGTAGATGAAACATGAAGCACATAACTAGTCAACCCAAAAACATACTTCCAATTGAATTAAGTCAATCTAGTTCCCAACAATATAGGTTAGGATCTAAATCCATCATAGCACATCTTCAAATGTTGGCACATACCTCCAAGCACACGACACAAGCAAAAGAACAAGCCCTGTCGACTAGATATCCATAATTAACCTAGAAAACCAACTCAAGACATAATACAACATCAAGGAGCTCAACCAAAAATGTGCAGATCACATATGAATGTTCCATGAACATCCAATAACACTTCCAAAAACTTCTTTCACACTGGCATGCCACCAACAACCACCGCAACCAAACGGGAACAAAATACTTCATCTAAGAAGCACATAAAACATAGTCATGAGATATAACATTAATAGATCAACTTGTGAACCACTTCAACGCATGAAATTGGAACTGAGACACTACAGAAAAAATACATCAATGTAGAGAAATGTGGAGCATTTTTTAGACCAGTTCAGACAACCAACAACACTGCTAACCTTCTACAATTCACAAAAACCTCCTCGGCAACACTGGTGACCTGAAAAGATAGGAGTGCAACATCCACAAAACATTAATTTTGAATCCCAAACCACAAGACCACATCTTCAACAACGAACAAATGTGGAGTAATCTCCCAAACAAATTTTAATGCAACTTTCAGGAACAAAGCCTTTCAACAACTTACAGAGGCCAAAATTTTCTTTCAACAACATATGCTTTATTAGGAACAATAGGAGAGAGCATACAACATATTTCCCATCAACAACACTTATAATCCTCATCTTAATCAACTCTACTAATATCAACCATACTCAATACTTCTTTCATTATCATCAGACAAGGTGTGACATCCAACCATGAACTTCAGCAACACCATCATACATCAATTTGTTAACCCAAACAAAATGTTATCAACAATGACAACCAATGTCAAGCAACAATCACTATAACATTATCATCAAATTCCAACAATCTCCCTTACTTCTCAAATGCTGACCACAATGACAACCACAAATAATTCACTAAGTTTTGTCATCAACCATGGCCAACAATCTCACAAACATATGTAACAATCTCACCAAGTGTTTACATCAATGACAACCACTGCCAACAATCTCCCCCTTTGGCATTGATGGCAACACACATTTTCTCACACTCCCCTTTTTGACATCAAGGACAAAGGGTCATACACACCTGTATAAAACAACATCACATACTCTGACTTTAAGGACAAAGGGCCAAAGATCTTCAATTGAAACAACAACACAAACTCCCCCTTTGACTAGCAACTCTTCTTCCCTATACTTAACAAATGCATCAAACTATCCCTTACTACGAAATCCTCTTGAGAGGTAGCACATATCAATCTAGGAGAAAAAGATATGACATGAATTTCTCCCCCTAGATAGATACACCATATATGTATCTAGTTAGAACAAGGAGGGGAAATAACTCCTAGCTTCTACAAAAGATACTCAAAAGAATCATTTGAAAGTGCCTTTGTGAAGATATTTGCAATCTAATCCTTGGTAGGCACATACTCCATTTTGACTTCATGATCTGCAACCTTCTCTCTTAGAAAGTGATACTAGATAGAAATGTGTGTAGTTCTTGAATGCATTATTAGATTCCTTGAAATATTGATAACAATGGTATCATCACATAATATTGGAATGGGTTCATCATATAGTTGTTGTCAATTAGGATTGCACCCTAGCTAAGATTTGATTTAACTATCCTATTGAAACATGGAAATGTTCTCAAGTTTTGGGTAACTTATAATGAGAACGAATCTCCAGAGAGAGCTAGTTCCCCTGGCAAATCACCTAAACTAAATACTTTTCTAAGGAAAAAGGAGAAGGATAACTTTAAAAATGAAAATCCTAACATCTAAAGGGTGATGCACCTAAACTTTTACTTGTCTACTAACTCAACTTCACAATCAAACTTCAAAACATTAACTTTCACAATCTCAAATGAAACAATACAACACATAAGTAATTTGCATGAAGGTTTGAGACTAAACACAACATGCAACCTATATCACAATGAAAATTTTGCACACACACTTGCAATAATGGGACATACAAAAGGATTTGAAAGTTGAATCACAATTTAACATCAAACCATTGAATGCAAAAATGAGGTAAAACCATGAGATAGGAATGCTTTGTTGTTTTTATTGCTCTAAAAGGAGTATGAGAATATCACAATCTAGGTAAAAATCAACGCTTACAAAGCTCTCTATAAATGATCAAGAGAGTAAGAAGCAAATATGAATTGAGAAAAAACTATTTTTTTCTCCAATATATGCCTGCAATTTGTCTCCAAGAGTGAGAGGGAAAAATTTGAGTGAACTACACCTCAAAATAGTAACTCAAGTGCCAATTTCGAGCAAGGGCAAGAAACTTCCAAAATAGGGCTCCAATTGCCTCCAAACTGAATGAAAAAGATTGAAAGGTTCTCTCCCAAGAGGTTCGATCCATAAAGGAATCAAAAGCACTTAGTTATGACTAAAAATCAGGAGTGGAAAGCTCAGTTTACTTGGTTTTTTCTATTTTGCTCAATGAGACTCAAACTCAAATGAGAAAGTTTCTAAGAGAACTCAACACTCACTCTGATTTCACTGCATAAATAACAATTATTAAGGCAATTTATAGAAACATTACTTTAATATTGTTTTACAATATTGTAGTTTCGATTTACAAAAGAAAAAGACTTGATTTTGACTTGATTTTTGCAATTACACAAGGAAAAAGTAGTTTTGATCTTCTTTGCAAAGCATTTGATTTTTCTATTAAAAATCATGAAAATGAACTAAGGCTTATGGCTATATGATTTTCTCAAAAATCACAAAAAATAAACTAAGGCATTGAGATTGCCTAGGTATGCAAAATGTGGGAAAGAATTAATACCATACGGGGTATTAACCAAGGCATAAGAATTTTAAAATAAAGTAAGAAAATAACAAGTCAACTAACCTAGGGTAAATAGAAACCCTAAAACAAAACTTCGGCCTCCTCACTTTTCACATCATTTTGCACTTTCATTTTTTTGATGAAGGCTCTGCACACTGCTGCCATGAGGGTTTTATCTTTGAGCTCTTCCATGGAGTTTTTGGAACCATCTTCTATAGAAAACATGTAAGGTGAGCATCTCTCCTTGCCAAAATATGCAGAATTTTTTTCAATGCCTCCATTTTGAATTTGTTTCTTGGCCTCTTAGCCACGACCACCATCATTTTCTAATGTATTTTTTACTTTCATGTTTTGATATAACTCTCCTTATATACTTTGAGGTTGATATCAAGCTTTTCCTGAAGCTTATATTGACTCCTGGGAGGCGAGATTCTCTATTACAAAATGCTTGCATCTTTTCCAAGCCACGAGTAAGTATCTTCTTGTATTTTTATTATAAAGGGGAGGATCTTTCTATTTGTTTCTTATAGAAAATGCTTAAAAGCTTATCATTCTTCTCATGTTTTAATATTGTACAATATTTCCCATCTTCTACTTTCATGGCCATGGCCTCCACTATAGAGATAGGTTGTGGTTCTTCTTAAAAGATTTAATATTTGGCCCACTTGTATCTCCATTTAATTCATGCAAACTTGAGATAGGGTTTTGAGAACCCACACCCTCCATTACTACTGGTTTTTACTTTTCTTGTGCCACGAACTCTATTCTCTACTTGTAACAACAAAGCTCCCTATATGCTTTTCCATGCAACTTTAATAAGAGAAGAAAGAAGAATATTATCTATCATTGAATGAAAACTAGTGCAAGTTATGAAGCTCTTGTTGCAATCTGCTACCCTGCAACACCCTATTGACTGAGAGAAACTATTTTTTCCCTTATTCAAAATTTGTATGATGACAACATACTCACTGTTTACTTTAACCTTCATTGCATTTGTAATGAAAATGAATGCTCTTTGTCATCTGTCTTCTGCATCCCTACATTTCTCGTTATTTGATCAATACACTTTCTTTAGTGTTGATGCAAAATCATTGTATCATTCAAAATTTGTATACACATATTTATGATGATCTTCATTTGAGAATGAGTCCTTGTATTTTGTGTTATGACTTTATCAGATTCACTTTATTGTTGTCTACACATTCTCTTATGACTATGCACTTTCAATACCCTTTTACTCCTTCAAGCCTTGAGAAAACACATGATTGTTATCCCTTATATGTGAGCACTGTTTGTCATTACTTTTGCTTCTTGATAGTTTTACCTTCAAAGTGTATACTCCAAACAACATTAACAACAAAAAAAATATGATATATAATAGCAATAAAACATGATGACAACACTATTCAATGAAAGTAAACCATGACAACATGAAATCTTGTTTGCAAACAAAACTTCTTGATGAGGAGAAGTGCACTTTTATTTTGTTCTACATATTACTTAAGCATTCAAAAGAATTCCTTACTCATTTGTGATTTTCATTTTAGAGTGAAAGGTTGTCCCATTTCTTCTTTTGACTTGATAGTCATGAATGAGCAATGAATTCGTTACTGTTGCAGTCACTTTATGAAATACTCCTTTAGCTGAAATGCTTTGATATGAGCAATATCAATGTGTCTTCTTATCTCATTCCCCTTTTGAAACTTAGGGGCAACATGTTGGGCTCAACCCTTGTGGGAGCCCATTTTTTTACAACATGCTATGATATCTTTAGAAATGAATCAACAACATGATTTCACCTATACTTGCACAGTGAACAAACATGTTAGATAAAAAAACAATGAAGCTCAATGCTCTGGTGATGTTTGATTTTTCAGGCTCTTCTGCATATATCTGATACTTGCTCAATTGACTTAAAGAATCATAGGCATATGATATATTTTTGTTGATAGGTCACATAATGAGATTCATATTTGGAGCTCTAACTAACTCTTTTGTCATGATGCAGGTTCATTTGAAGGTCAAGAGCGAGGAGGAGTGAAAGAAAATGAAGATCCAACCAAGATTCTGCCAGGCAATGATGGATATGTCTTTTCTTATATGCTTCATTTCATTTCTTTCATCTTTAGATGTATAGCGTATTTTTATGTTGCTTTAGCTCAGCTACTCCCATAGCTTGTGTGGGACATTTTATTACTCCTTTCTTTCCAATGAATAGAAAAGCAACACTTATGCAATCTTGTGTATATTTCATTACAAAATGAATGAAACATTACAAAAATAAATGAAAGCAATATCTTATGTTCTTTATGTACTTTCCTTTATGTTGCAAAATACTGAACAACAAAACTGAATTCAATCTTTTCAAGAACTTTTAAATATGCAATGGTTAAGCATATCGGAAATCTTTGGGATACCTTTCACCTTTAAAATTAATTAATTGCATCAGCTCTACCAAATTGAGTTGTAGGTGAAAATTTGGTAACATATATGGCAATTTCTGTTGAATGTTTGCCTGCAAAGCATATAGACTAGTTGCCTTAAACAAACCCATTGGGCATGGAGTCAAATCTGCCCCTTCTCAAACTTAGAAAGCAATTGAAATTCAACTACAAATACTCCAAACATCAGCATAAACCAAATTGAAAGCAAACTAACAAGGCCCTGGCGGTCAACAAACATGTGCAACAACACTTGGGGAAAGAAAACAACTAAAAGAAATGTGTCTTGACCAATTATTAGCAGAAAATACTAACTCTAACCTACACTAAATAGCAAAAATGGTACTCAGACAAAACCATTAACTAGTTCAAGAAAGTAGCTATGCTTTCTTTGCAGCCTGCAATGCTCCAATTGCTTGTGATTCAACCAAAAGAGATGGAGAAAAACCAAATATCCAACAAATTGTTGCAACACTTTTCCTTAAGGGAAAATTTAGTCACTTACCCACCTATCTTGATTGGGGAACTGATGGCAATCAAGTGAACATGTGGATTGGTCGTGCTTAACTTGATACCTACTTTGATGCTCTAGATCAGTGTTTCCATGGGGTTACTCCTTATTGGATTCCAACCAAGCTAGATGCCCAATAGGACATCCCATTGAAAGCTTTGGACTAGAGAGAACATAATTCGAGTGATTAGGAATAATAAAATCACCTTCACCTTACATGATAGCTTTCCATGTTGATTCCTCCTCCATGGTTGATGGACCATCCTTCTCCAACAAACCTTTAATTGAAACATCAGCCTCAAGCTCCTATGTACAACAAAAAGGAAGCTCCTCCAACTAGCCAAGATCATGTAAATCAGCTTCATGAGAAGTTTCTTGACATTTGGCCTCTTCTTCCAAAGGATTTAGTTGCATACCTTCCTTATAATGATCATCACAAGAATTTAGCAGAGTGGCAAGCTCTCTACAACCTGAACAACTAGGATCTTGACAATCAAGAATTGAATTGTCTTGAAAAGACTAATTCTCTTCAATCAATTTTCTTAACTGTTCTTCAAGGGAATCCACCTCCAACGTATCTATGTTAGCTTCTCCTTTGTCAATTGACTCTTCAATCATCACCCCTTTTTGCTCTATTTGAGCCATGCCTTCAATCTCCTTATTATGCCCCATTGTAGGCATGTTATCGTGCATACCACATTCTTGAACTTCCACAACAATGCTATCCTCACTCATTTTTTCATGGATCAACCCCTTGTCAATAGGATTTTTGTGCTCTTATTGATCACAACTTGTCAATTTTGTTAGCTTGCATATATTCTCTTCATCAATAGTGACAAATAAAGGCAACTCTTCAAATAAATTATTTAAAACATGCACCTCAACATTTTCCTCCCTCTCTACAACCAGTTATTCCTAATTTTCTAGATCTTCCTCATCATTGTACCAACTGGATACCTCAAATAGTTATCAATATCTTGCTATTCAAACTAATTTTCATTCTCCTTTTGCAGTGTCTTATCCAATGAACCAACCTTCTCTGGACATGCATCATTCTTATGTTCAGCTAAAAAAATGGTACAATCAACAACAACCTCTTGCTTTATTTACTGTTGTATTGGTTGATCCTCTAAAAAAATTTCATCATCTCCCACAAAACAAGGAATCTCATTAGTTAAAACATTGAAAGATTCATTTGGAGAAGTCTTTTCTTGCTTAATATTTTGCTGCTCTAAACAGTAAACCTCCAAAGCTAAATGCAATGGGTTTACATTTCTAAGCTTCTCCATGAGGAGTAGGGTATCCTGGTCAATGGGTTCACCCCTAGATTCTTTAGGTGGGGAAATTTGGGGAGCTTCTTGGATTTTTGGAGGACAAATAGGCTCTTCGAGAAGTTTCTCCTGAGGGATTGTAGACTGAACTTGGTCAAGAATAGGATCATCTTGTATGAAGCATAGCATTTTGAACATAGGAATGTCCTTTCCAAAAAATGGGTTTGGAAAAATAAGAGCTGGGCTAGATTCTTGCTCAACAACAAGCTCTTGAAATGAAGGGAAGCTCCTAAAACTCGGATTTTCAGCTTGGGAAGATCTAGGAGACTCACCTTGTTTAAAACTTGGAAATTTATACTTATGAAACTCCTCTTGAGCAAGATGATCAGGAACTACAGGAGTTGCTTGGATTTCGTGCCTTTGTGTTTCTAACTCTCTCCCATAGAGATAGGCTCGATAAGCCATCTTGTCCTGTTGCAAATTATACTCATGCTTCCTCTTGATCTCCTCTACCTGCTTTGTGAAGTCAAGCATGAAGTCAAACAACATACCCTTGATATGGAGGTTGAGCAGCGGTGGGTGGGTGGTAATTATATTGGGCATGCTGGTTTTCAAAAGCCATGAAATTGAAACCAATAGCATGATTTTCCTGATATGACTAATAAGGAGGTGGATAGGAATATTTTTCATGATATGATGGATGGTAAGACACACCTCCATAAAACATTGACATATTCAAACATTCAAAACTGGAAAACAAGGAAAAATTAGATTTTCTGAAATAATCCAACACTTGATCATATTGAAACCAGTAAATTTGACCACGGAGTTGCTAGATGTGTGTAGATTTTTTTCCTCCAAAGGTAGATCTTATTGATAAACACACCTACTATCAACAATAAATGATTAAATATTGAATTGCAAGAGTCCAATCAGTCCCACCAGGCGTGCCAAAAACTGTTGTCAATTAGGATTGCACCCTAGCTAAGATTTGACTTAACTATCTTGTTGAAACATGGAAATGTTCTCAAGTTGTGGGTAACTTATAATGAGAATGGATCTCCAGAGAGGGTTGGTTCCCTTGGAAGATCACCTAAACTAAATAATTTTTTGAGGAAAAAGGAGAAGGATAAATTTAAAAACAAAAATTCTAACACCTAAAGGGTGAGCACCAGAAATTTTACTTGTCTACTAACTCAACTTCACAATCAAATTTCAAAACATTAACTTTCACAACTCAGGTGTAACAATGCAACACATAAGTAATTTGCATGAAGGTTTGAGACTAAACACAACGTGCAACCTGTATCACAATGAAAATTCTGCACACACACTTGCAATAATGAGACATGCAAAAGGATTCGAAAGTTGAATCACAATTGAATATCAAACCATTGAATGCAAAAATGAGGTAAAACCATGAGATAGGAATGCTTTGTTTTTTTTAGTGCTCTAAAAGGAGTATGAGAATATCAAAATTTGAGTACAAATCAATCCTTACAAAGCTCTCTGTAAATGATAAAAAGAGTAAGAAGCAAATTTGAACTAAGAAAAAACTAAGTTTTTCTCCAATATATGCTTGCAATTTGTCTCCAAGAGTGAGGGAAAAATCTGAGTGAACTGCATCTCAAAATAGTAACTCCAGTGCCAATTTCAAGCAAGGGCAAAAAACCTCCAAAATAGGGCTCCAACTACCTCCAAATTGAATGAAAAAGATGGAAAGATTCCCTCCCAAGAGGGTCAACCTAGAAAGGACTCAAAAGCACTTAGTTATGACTAAAAATCAGGAGTGGAAAACTCAGTTTACTTGGTTTTTTCTATTTTGCTCAATGAGACTCAAACTCAAATGAGAAAGTTTCTAAGAGAACTCAACACTCACTATGATTTGACTGCATAAATAACAATTATTAAGGCAATTTATAGATACATTACTTTAATATTGTTTTACAATATTGCAATTTCGATTTACAAAAGAATAAGACTTGAGTTTGACTTGATTTTTGTAATTACACAAGGAAAAATTAGTTTTGATCTTCTTTGCAAAGCATTTGATTTTTCTATAAAAAATCATGAAAATGAACTAAGGCTTATGGCTATATGATTTTCTCAAAAATCACAAAAACTAAACTAAGGCATTGAGATTTCCTAGGTATGCAAAATGTGGGAAAGACTTAATGCCATAGGGGGTATTAACCAAGGCATAAGAATTTTAAAATAAAG